>CAJNDV010034498.1:16150-29739 GCA_905221635.1 Symbiodinium sp. CCMP2456 | reverse complement strand
CCCTGAACCCCTAAATCCTAAACCCAGGAGCTTTAGGGCTTTTGTGCTCAGGCATTGGCCTGTTGAAGGGTCCCGACTCTTGGTCTGGCTTTGGAGGATTTTATAATGGCCTTGCGGTGTAGGGTTTAGGGTTCAGGGTTTAGCGTTTAAATAAATAAATAACTAAGTTATATGTATAAATAAATAAAAATAAGTGTGTATATATATATATACATACATACACATACCTGCATGTAGGGTTCTACGTACCTGCATATAGGGTTTAGGGTTTTGGATTCAGGGTTAAGGGATCCTTCTGCATGATGACTTTGGGTTCGGCGATGACAAGTTCACAGCGGATGTGGCGAGATACTGTTACTAGTCTCGAATGTTTCCACTGCACGAACTATATGGCGGTCACTTTGCTGGGATGTCTTGGATGTACTCAGTATATTAAAGTATAGATCACCTGTTCATGTGCTAGCACGCTTTTGCAAACACCTGCACGAAACTGCAGCACAAAAAAACACGCAACATACCCCGGTGATAGCTGCCATTCCTATTCCCGCAAGAGCGCCTTTTATGATTCATCCAGGTTTGTCTTTATCTTCTGCTCCAACCCCAAACGCTATTCCCTGGGTTGCCCGGCCGCCAGAAGGGAGCCGCCCAAGAAGGCCCAAAGCGCCATGAGCCCGGGGTATAATAAGGTTTTGAGTTCCAAGGTTTGGGGTTCAGGGCTTTGGGAGCTTGACTTTTGGGGTGTCTTACTTCCCCAATAAGCCAGGGAAATAAAAGGTTAAACTTTCAGATTACTACTAAATTATAAGAACCCAAAAAGTTTAAAGGTTGGGTCTTGGGGAACTACGAGTAAGGTTTAGGATTCAATGCCTTCGGCTTCAGTGTTCAGGGTGGAGTCCGGGTCTGCTTGCTGTGGTTATGAGCTCTGGTGCCGGGTTTTTGCAGGCGCGCAGGGAAGGACCTAAGGGAGGCTTCCTCAAACAAGAAGCCTTAAGTCCTCGGACCTTAGAACCTTCAAAACCCTGAAGCTTGACCCCTAACCTTCCTGAGCATAATAACCCTAAAACCCCTCATGCGAACCTAAACCCCAGACAGTATCAAGGGGGTTTGCGGTAGGTAGTATGGGCTGCGCAACCCGAAACCCTAAGCTCTCAACTCTTAATCCAACACTCCAGGCTCTCAGGGGCGTCTGCAGCAGACCTGAGCTATGAGAATGAGCTCTCGCGCGGCCTGCTTTCTGTAGGTCATTTTGAGGTTCAGGGTTTGGCTACTGCAGGGGCCTAAAAATTACCCATGCTATTTTGGGATTAATATAGTTATAGCATAAAATACCACAAAAGCCCTATTATGATTCTTCTAATTCTCAAGGCCCCTGTTTTTGCTCGTTGATCAAGTCGGGGGTTTAAGGATAAGCCTCCGGAAGCCGAACCCGAATTGCGCGTAGGGTTCAGGGGCCTTAATAATTAGAGTAAGGCTCCTTTAAAGGGTTCCTTAAACAGGCTCTATAAGGGTTACCATAAGGGCTACTATAAGGGTTTAGGTTGTGGGGGCCTTAAGAATTAGATTAGGTTTTTGGGCTCCTTTATAGTATTCTTATATTAAGGAACCCCCAAAATAGACTAGGTAATCATTTAGGCTTCTATATTAGTGCTTAACAGCATTATCCAGAACCCGAAGTCCCTATGCAGGCAACAAGGCCGGCTTCAGAAGACACCTCGAATCTTTGTTTTTTTGTTTTTTTCTTTGGGGGGGGGGGGGGCCTAGGGCTTCGGGCTCAGGCTGAGGGCACATTATGTGCCTGATGGGTGCTGCTGATGATGACCATCGTAATGATGATGATGGTGATGATGATGATGACGATGACGATGACGATGATGATAATGATGGATGTGATGATGATGGTGGCTGGTCCTATGAATGTAAATGCACCACAAGTTTCAATGTTAATGCCCTTTCTTTGTCGGTGCATGCTCTGGGGCTCAAACCTTCCGCTGTAACCTGCTTGCCTGGAGTCTAGATGAAAAGAAGATTACCTGTCTCAGAAAAGCCCAACGTTAACCTATGCGAAGGTTGCAGAGAGTTCTGGCTTGCATTTCCAAGCAATTGCTTGCAGCTTCGGCAGATATGGTGCCCTCAACGCCCACAACCATGTAATCGATTCGCAGCCTGTGGGTTGATTTATGAACACTCGGCAGATGAAGCCAACTGCCAACACATGCAAGGGCGTCCTCGGCAGCCTTGTTTGTGTCCTGCGGAGGAATGAACTTACATGCCGTCACGACGGCTGCGGCGTGATTTGGGCACCCTGGCTGGCACATTCAACGCTGGACAACCCTTTACATGGGTAGTTCTCCAAGTTAGGGTCCCGTTTAGGCTAGGGTCCTTTTATGGGGGGGTGCCCTACAGTAAAGTTTTGGGGATCAAAAAAAGGGGATCCCAATTTAGAGAACTACCCACATGGTTTAGAGATGCTTAGTGGAGCCTTCCAGTTCGAAGTGCTTATGAAACCAAACCCTACCTAGACCCTCCATCTACCCTCTATTAGACCCTAAATGCCCTTAATTTGGGACCACATACCCCTATTTGAGGGTACTTGGAGGGTCCTGGTACCAAAACAAGTTCAAGAGCCTGAGTGAGAAGCAAACGGCCGAGACTCGGGTGTAGTGTCAATGTTGTTTTGTATTTCTGAGGGCCTTTTTTCGTCAGGGTTCAGGGTTTAGGGCTCTAAATCCTAAAAATACCCTAAAACCCCTAAACCGTTTAGGGACCCTATTAACCCGAAAGCTGATTCCCATCAGCAGTTACATTGAATAGCTGGCCTCGAAGCAGATCTGGATCATGGGAGTTAGCAAGTATAGGGTTCTACCAGTAATCGCTGCGGGTGGTAGCACAGATCACTCAAGTAGATTTGGGGAGATGATGTCTACCTAGACCCTCCATCTACCCTCTATTAGACCCTAAATGCCCTTAATTTGGGACCATATACGCCTATTTGAGGGTACTTGGACCTGGTAAGAAACCTATCAGGGGCTCCTGTGCTAGTTCGCGCTCCAGCTCCTCTACGCTGGCGATGAGGACGTTGTGCTCTTTCAGCACACCTCTCGAGTTTAGGGGGTTAAGGGTGAATTCCTGTGCAGCGGTTTGTAAGTCTAATGTAGGGGCCCAACAGACAAGAATAGGGTTTTTTTTTGGGGGGGTCCTTGTTATAATTGTAGTATCATGGGCCCCAAAACCCTGTTCTAGTTATGAAAGCCCCTATATTACAGGCCTTTCAAACCCAGGCCCCAGTGTACAAATGCAAAAACAAGAAGGCTCAGGAGAATGGTACTCTACCACGACCCTCCAAGTACTCAAATAGGGGCATATGGTCCCAAATTAAGGGTATTTAGGTTCTAACCGAGGGTAAATGGAGGGTCTAGGTATGATTCCGTGATCATTCTTGCACTCATCAGGGGAAAAAACCGACAGCCTCGAATGCCTGCACACCAACCGAATCGCGGCGATGCATGCAGCCTTCTGCAGCTTTGGCTATTCACGGTCATTCCTGATTTGCAATGTTACTGCCCAAAAACCCGAACCCCACAACACTGCAACCAAAAATCCCAAGACGCCCGAGAAACGGTAAGCCACTGAAAGTAAGCTCGCGGCCGTTGTGATTCTCGTTGCTGTTGGCATGCAGAACGGATTTCCTGAGCACTAAGGCGGAATCCGAAACTCTTGGTGGCCGGACCCCCTGAAGCCCGAAACTCCGTAACCCCTAAACCCCACAAGCCGGAAAGCATAAGAGCTAAACTGCTAAACGAACGACGCCCAAACTGGTGCTACAAATCTTGTAAAAACATGTAATTAACAGGCCCGATCAAAAGCACGATGAAATGCCTAAACCACCAAAGCCCGTAGAATAGCACAGCAAAGCACTACAACCTAAACCCTAAACCCTCAAAACCTATAGACAGCATCTAGGCTTCCCTAAACCCTAAGCTCTAAACCCCAAACCCAAAGCCCTCAAAGGGCCCCCAAAGCCGAAAATCCGTTACTATTTTGGGGGTTCCTTACTCTAATTTTAGTATAGTATACCCCAAAACCCTATTCTAATGATTAAGGCCTTATAGTAGCCCTTGTAGAATTCCTTTAAAAGGAACCCCTTATAAAGGAACCCTAGTCTAATGATTAAGGCCCTATCCCTACACCCTAAACCCTAAACCCCTAAACCCTAAACCCTAAAACCCTAAACCCTAAACCCCTAAACCCCTAAACTTGCAAGCGAGTCTCTCCATCTCTGCCTGCAGCGAAGCAACCTCTGCCCGGGCCTTTCCGGTACCGAACGCACCACTTGCGGGCAGCACCGGGTTTGGGGTGTGTAGGGTTAGGGGATTTGGGGTTTGGGGTGTAGGGTTTGGGGTTTAGGGTTTAGGGTTTAGGGGTTTGAGGGTTTAGGGTTTGGGGTTTAGGGGTTTAGGGGTTTAGGGTTTGGGGTGGAGGGTTTGGGGTGTAGGGTTTAGTCTGTATCTCTGGTTCTGTAGAGTTGTTGCTGGCTTTGTCAAACCCTACCATGCCAAACAACCGATGGCCACGCCGGTATTTAAAGCAGTATATGAACTCAAACAACCCATAGGCCCCATAGTAGTTCCTTTTTGGGATTACCATATAGGATTCTAAATAGGAACCCCCAAAAAAGGAACTACTATGGGGCCTATGGGCAAAGCCCAATCCCAAAGCCGCAGAACCCTTAGCCCTCACCCCGGCGTGCCCCAAGCTCTGAACTGGAAAAAACACGTCAGGACTTGACAAAACAACAACAAGCCCCAAACTCCCAAATTAGCGTAGCCCTAGACCCGAAGCCCTTCACCCCCCCTCAAACAAACATACGTCCAAAAACAATTCAATCCTGCAAGAGCCCTCAAGAGTCCTAGAAAAAAGCATTCAGTACATCCGAGCCATATGTCTGGATCTTACACCATGCCTCGGCCCCCTTTCCCCCTTTTTCTCTCTTCTTCAACAACCAGGCCCACAAAAGTTCAAACTTTCTAGGATAGACCTAATATATAGGGCGAAAAAGTTTAAAGTTCTCCCATTGGCTATCTAAACCCTAAACCCTAAACCCTAAACCCTAAACCCTAAAGCCTAAAGCCTATAGAGCCCTTATGAACTGTTAAGATCATCATCTCTAATTCCTCGTAGTTTTTTAACCCTAAACCCTAAACCCTAAACCCTAAACCCTAACGCGTTCCACAGCTCGCTGCCTCCTTGAGCTCCATCCGCAAGTCGTCGATTTCCAGGGCTGCGTGTTGCAGCTCCCGGGACATCTCCTGGTTCAGGGCCCGGGGGGGTGGGGTTTAGGGTTTAGGGTGTAGGGTTTAGGGCTTAGGGTGTAGGGTTTAGGGTTTAGGGTGTGGGGTGTAGGGTTTAGGGTTTAGGGTTTAGGATTTTTTGATGATTGAGGGCTCGAGGGTGTGTGAGTGGGCCTACTCACCTCTGAAGCCCACTACCGACCCGAACTCTTAGCGTCGGTTGGGTCACAGTCCCCTAAACCCTAAACCATAAACCCTGAACCCTGAACCCTAAACCCTATAAACCTCAAAACCTGAACCCTAAACCAAGAACACTAAACCCTGATTCCTTAACCCTGAACCCTAAACCCTATAACCCGAAGCTCTGAATCCCGGAAGACTCTGTGGCCCCAACTGCGCCTCGTTGCGGCGCCTCTCTGTCTCCAGGCTTTGCTGGAGATCCTGTTGGACCTTGTCGGTTTCTGCTTTAGGGTTTAGGGTTTAGGGTTTGGGGTTTAGGGTTTAGGGTTTGGGGTTTACGGTTTAGGGTTTGGTTTAGGGTTTAGGGTTTGAGGTTTAGGGTTTAGGGTTTGGGGTTTAGGGTTTAGGGTTTAGGGTTTGGGGTTTACGGTTTAGGGTCCAGAGTCTAGGGTTTAGGGTTTGGGGTTTAGGGTTTAGGGTTTGGGGTGTAGGTTTTAGGGTTAGGTTTTGGGTTTAGGATTTCGGGTTTGGTTTAGGTTTTGGGGTTCAGGGTTTAGGGTTTAGGTTCTGGTTTCATGTAGGGGCCTTAAACATTAGAATAGGGTTCCTTTGAAGGGCTCTTAAACGGGTTCTTAGAAGGGTCTTTCAGGGTTACTATAAGGGCTACCATAATTGTTTAGGGTTTAGTGGCCTTAATCATCAGAATAGGGTTTGGGGGGTTCCTTATTATAAATATAGTATAATATACCCCAAACCCTGTTCTAATTATTAAGGCCTCTATATTAGGGTTTCGGGTCTATATAGGGTGTATAGGGTTTGGGGCCTATAGGGTTTTTAGGGCTTAGGGTTGACCCGCTGAACCCCTGGAAACATGGCTGCAACACAGGCAGCCAGAAGTCCAAGCATAAGGTCCGCCCATCGCCCTTCAACAACCTCAATTCTCACATGATGGGCACCTCAATCCTGAACCCTGAATTATAAAACCCTGCATGAAACCAACACCCACACTAAACCAAACTCAACACTAAAGCCACATAAACGACAACAAATGTTAGACCTAAATCCTATACAGACTTAACGCCAAAACTCTGCGTTCGCAACCCGTATGGCTAGGCCTCGCCATCGCCGGAGCCCTGAGGGGACTCGACAGCAAGGCGATTCTGCAGAGTTGCCTGGGCTTCACAGAGAGAGAGCCTTCCTTTTAAGCGGGGCTGCAAGGACGTTCTTAGGGTTTTATTTTTTTTGGTTTGGGAAATCTTTCCGATACTTCTATCATTCAGGGTTTCAAAGTTGTGTGGTGGAATTTCGGTCTGGCTTTGCGGCCAGAGCTCCAGGACGTAAGGCTTCGAGGACTTTTAGCTGAATCCGACTCTTCAACCCTGGACGGCAAGAGGCGGGGAAACAAGGACTGCGGCGTTTTAAGGAAGGCGCAGCAATCAAAGGCAGCACCCCATCCCCGATTCTGCCTCAGACGTTTGGAGAGAGGTCTGGCCTCTCCTCGTGAAAGTTTAAGCAGCTGCGGCAACTCCTTCTGCGCCTCACCTTCCCCTGCCTACTCCTCTTCCTGCTGCCGCTGCCGCTGCCGCTGCCGCTGCCGCTGCCGCTGCCGCTTCCGCTGCTGCTGCTGCTGCTGCTGCTGCTGCTGCTGCTGCTGCTGCGTAGATCGACAAACATGACCCTTGGTGACAACAGTGAAAAACATAAGTGCAGAAAGCAGAGGACCGTATCGTCGTATCGTTGATGAAGTGCTGACGACCGCAGACATAAAAAATAACCATGAGGAAAACGGTCCGCGACCTGAAGCCTAGGCCTCTTTGCAGCCAACTCACAATCTTTGTCTTGAGGAAGTCGATGGTTGCGTCCTGCAGGGTCTTCGGCTTCACTGCTTCAAAGCAACAGGTGAACAATGCAAAACCTGACGCAGTAAGCCCAGAAAACTAAATCTCATGCGGCACGTTGTTTAGGATGAAGATTGAGTCTTAGCCTGTGTCCTTAGGAGCTGTTCAGCCTAGAGCTTGCAGCTCTAAGCCCCAAACCTCACAATTGCAAAAACAGAAAGATACAACAATAAGATATTGAAATTGCCAAAAAAATATAATACAACATCTTGTAGTTTTGTACTAAAATAATAAACCCTAAACCCTAAACCCTAAACCTTATACCCTAAACCCTAAACCCCAAACCCTAAACCCCAAACCCTAAACCCCCTAAACCCTCTTGAACAACCTTAGACTCCAGCGCCCCTCCACGGGCCTTGGCGGTGCGTTCCTCGCGGAGGCCACGGAGCTCATCCTGGTCCGCTGCCCGACAACCCTCAACCGCATAATATGAGGGGGGGGTCTTAATAGAATAGGGTTTAGGGTTTAGGGTTTAGGGTTTAGGGTTTAGGGTTTAGGGTTTAGGGTTCAGGGTTTAGGGTTCAGGGTTTAGAGTTTAGGGGCGATAATAACATGAGTATCTGGGACTATAAGGGGATTTCAGGCTTCTATAGGGAAAACTTTGAAACCCTTGAGCCCTTGAATCCCCAAACGTGTAGTCCTAGGGCACCCGAACTCTTGCCTCGAATGCCAATCCGAAACCTCGGCCTGTATGTATACCACAGCAACGACATCCTACGTCGGAAACCAAGAGGAACTTCCCCCTGGAGCCTTAATCATTAGAATAGGGTTTGGGGGTGTATTTTACTATAACTACAAAAAGAAACCCCCAAAATAGTGTAGGTAATTCTTTAGGCCCCTATAGTATTAAAGCCCAAACTCTGAGCCTTTCGGTGAAGGGCGACGCGGAGAAGTGGTGTCACACAGTTATGGGCCGGTGCTTTACCGGTGCTTTCGTGTCTGTAGCCCGTTGGACCGGCAAAGCACCACAAACAAAGCCACCAGGGATAAGCGAGAGTCTTGATATCTGCACACAGAAACGAAAAACGCTGCTTGCACGCAAAATGTTGGTCCTCACGCCGCCGAAGCAGCGACAGGAGCTCCTTCCGCATTTGGCTTTTAGCTCCGGGCTTCAAGGTCAAGGGAAAAGGAGCTACAGGGCTCCAGTCGATGTTGATTGGCGCAGTAAATTACCGATGTTTACGGCTTTATGGAGTTCTCCGGGCTGCTATGGGATTCTGTGGTGCTTCTGGGGCTTTGAAGTTTCCACTATATAGAATTTCTTTCAGGTTTGACAAAGGCTGTGGAGCTACTGCACTTTTGATTGTCTCGGGTAGTGGCAGAAAATCTGTGTGGTCATTCTCGGGAGATACTAGTGCCAACTGACTTCTGAAATTCAGGGCTTCTGGTCCTAGATATCTGTCGCCAGTTTCAGATGCTGAGGGCTTAAGGAGGCTTTCACGGTGTTTGAAGCCTCCAAGCCTACAGCTTCATGCAGGCTTGCGGTGTTGGGGGTCTTGCCCCGGTCGGGCTTCTGCAGGTGCAGGTTTCTAAACTCGATTGGGTGGGGCTCTTCGGTGCAACGCTTTTGACAATGAAGACGTCATGCTTTCGAGTTTGCGCATGTGCTCATGCAGCTGTCGGTTCTCGTGCTGCGCTTTCAACAAGCCATGCTCAATCTTCCATACCTCGACTTGTGCAAGCAAGGCATCAGCTGCCTGCAGCAGCCCCCGTTGCCGCAAGCGCTTCGCCCGCTGTCTTGCTAAGTTGATCGTTCTGGCTCTGTCCATCCCATCAGCGTCCAATTCTTTGCCGAACATTTGATTGCCAACCATCTTCGCCATGGCAGCGCGAACTTGTGCTGCGTTTTGACGATCGAGACTCAAGGCCAATTCTGCTTGAGCAGCTTTACGAGTCATACCAGCCAGCAGCAGCTTTTCTAGAATACGCTTGCACGTTGAGGTGGTGCTTACGACCAACTCAAAGGATCCACGGCAGTTCACGATGCTTCCCTGCGAACCAATCTCGCGATGCAAGAAAGCTTGCAAGCATTCCAGGACTGTGACATACTTTTGTCCGATACACAGCTGGAGAGACTGGCCCCTGGGGGACCCAATGCAGCCCTCAGCATCGAAGAAACCGGCGAAGTATCTCCACGAAACACTGCCGGCTATGCCCGAATCGCAGCGCTTGAGTATTCTCAGCTCTCTCTTGCAGGACTCTCTGCATGCTGAGGCTTTTGGCCAGTTTGCACTAATTTCAAGTTGGCGTCTCTTGGTGATGCTGCATTCGGCTAGGCTGCTTGCAGCATCACGAGCACTGGTTCCACAGATGACCCAAACCAAACTGGGCCTCACGAGTCCGCACCCATCGTGTCGACGAAGCATGCTGCCGCCGAAAGTGCTTCCAAACTGTAGAAGGGCCTCAACCCCATCAACGGCTTGTGCAACAGACAGCTCGATACCGGATAGCGTGGAATTGCTTCTGGCACATCCATCCCCGTCAAAAAAACCGGCCAGATACTCTGTGGTCTGATCCTGGCTTGTGAGAAACTGCGCATCTGTGTCAACGAACTCATTGCTAAACTTCCAAGGGAGAGTATAGTCTTTACCCTCCACCTCAACGGATGTGAGTCGTGGCCAAGGCATTGAGGCGATCCTGGTGCGCAACTGCCGGTTCTTCTGGTTCACGACGTCCAGCGAATCTCCAGGAGACACCAAGCAGGAAGACGCGACAAGTTGGTGCCCTCCGTCACTGAGCAAGAGGTGATGCGTTGCAACATTTCGTACTACCAGTCTAGCAGTGGAAAATCTTTCACCAAACCCGCGCTGCCACGCCAGCCTCACGACTGCTGCTAGACCCTCCATCTACCCTCTATTGGACCCTAAATGCCCTTAATGTGGGACCATCTACCCCTATTTGAGGGTACCTGGAGGGTCCTGGTTCTTGCCCTTCGCACAGGAAGAAAGAGGTCGAACCTCGAGCCCGACAGCTGATGGCAGTCGCAAGGCAAAGAACCGAGACCTCTGAATTCCCCCTAGCCCGAAATCCCTGGGCTCAGGATTTGGCCGCCACACTTACTTGGGGTTTCAGAGTTGGGACATGGAAATCGTGAGCTTGCTTGGCCTTCGCTTCTAAGTGGCGACTGGTAAAAGGGAACCTGGTACCCGACCTCTCGGAGAGAGGCTTCTGGTTCTTACAGTCCAACCAAGATTTTAAGGAGCCTCTCGGACTCTCTTGGCTGAATTTCGAAGCTGGGGGCTCAGTTCAAGCCGTTTTCGAAGCATTTATCGATCTATTCGGATCCGGCTTTGGGATCGTAATTTGTTGATTGGGATTGGGTCTAGGGCTTGGGTGTATTGTGGCTCCTGGTACGGTACCATTCCAGCCATGGCGTTCGGAGGCGCATTGGTCGGAGGAAACCCCTAGAGAGCCCAAACCCCCGAAACCTGAACTTTCAGACCACAGCCCCTGAAGCCCTGATGACTACTGTGTAAGGCAGGGGTGGGGTATCCGTTTGGGGGATTCCGGACCACCTAAGCTGCATTGTCCGAGGCTGTACATCAAGTAGTGGGCAATAAAATATATCATCCTGAAACAAAAAAGGCTGCAATAAAGAACGACCTTCCTTGCTGCGTGCTTGGCTGGGAGATTTGGGATCCAAGTGAGTTTGCTGCTAGCACGAGGCCACGTCATGGCATTGCACTGCTACCATGCATCCGAGGGCTGTGGTGTGGACGAGCCGATGTGCTGCAGAGATCACCACCCTAACAACGGCGACTTCCCAAACACCAACTTACAAAGCTCAGACATTCAGAATAAGCCTATCTTTTGGAGCATTAAAATTTCGAAAGCTGTGTTTTAGACCACTAAGATAGAGGCACGGCAGGTTGCAATGGCGGCAAGTTTCACATCTAGATACTTCGCGAGGGCTTAACATCGAGTGGCAACCTGTGGCACTGCCACATCTGCATTACCTAGCAGATGCAGCCTGCATTGAATAAAGCCTGCCTGCTGTTCCTTGCGAAGGTAGACAAATCCTGATACACTTCTTCTCACACGCAATCGTCGTCCTGGTCGCGAAACACATTCTGAGCCTCCAAAGGTCTTGTGAGCAATGCCCCTTCGAAATCTGCGGGCATGCGCTCTGCACTGAAAGTTGAGGTTTGAGCAGCCGCGAACCAGTTGCAGTCTTGCTGAGTTCCGGCAGACTCCAGCAAGGGGGCCCAAAGATGGATCTTATCTACCTCAAGTCTAAACTGCACTGCCTTGACATAAGTGCTGGCCGGACCAGTAATACAAAGCCATGCTGCACTGCTTATGTCGCTCTCACTTCGGAAAGACTGGTGTCGCTCAGCTGCAGGATTCGAGGATGAGGGGCTGAAGAGAAGACCCAATGACGTACGAGGTGCCCGTAGCCTGAAAGTGAAAAACAAGTACAACATTCTTGCATGGACCTCCCCGTAACCCTAAACCCTAAACCCTAAACCGAAGGCCTTTGCAGTTCAGGTTTTTCCGAGCGGACATGCGCCGTGCGGGCTTGCAGTGGAAGCGGCAGCAAGACCCTGGGCTTCAGGAAGTTGCAGGGGGTCCTAAAAAGGATCCTTTAAGGAGCCTTCAAGGGCCCCTTTAAGGGATCCTAAAAGGGATCATGTAAGGGATCCTCTAAGGCGTGTGGGCCTGCAAATAGTGCGGAAGATTTGCTGGATTGCTTGCCGATGCGCTTTGCGTTCTCATGACTCTCATGGTGGGGACTCCTATACTATTCGTGCTGGGAAAGAAGACAATCCATGTCTACTTAGGATCATAAAGCCGGTGGACATTTTGGGTGAGGGGCTGCAGGGCTGCGTCTTAGCATTTAAACAACAAGGCAATAAGGAGAACAGAGCTGAATCAAAGGTCCAAGCTAAGGTGCACGAATGCGCACACTCCGTCCGAAGAACCCGACCCCAATCTAAACCCGTAAACCCTAAACCCAAATCCATCATCCTGATCCCGTCAGAACCTACGACCCCTTTCGTCTGCCGCCCAAGCCCCAAGACGTCTTCTTTGTGCCGTAGACACCACTCCCTGAACTAAAACCGTATGCTCTACGTCTTCACAGCAACAGTAGATAAGTTTGCCCCCAATTTGATGCCACAGAAGCTCGCCATCCAACCCTAAGCCGTGAACAACTGTCTGGTGCTTAGTAGGGAATGGGGGAATGGGTTATAGGGACTACTATAAGGGACCTTAAGGGACTATCATAGGGATACATTCCCAAATTCCCTACTAAGCACCAGACAGACAACTCTTTCATAGGATTGCTGCCCCGTGGCCGGGCAAAAGCCAGCCCAGGGCTGGATACCTCCCGCAGGGTTTAGGGTTTAGGGTTTAGGGTTTAAGGTTTCGGTCTTTGTTGTGTTCGTTATAGTTCGTACTGCTGTGAGTACGGCCTTTATGGCAGTGTAGTTTCCCAGAGAGCCCAATGCCAATACCCCTTTTTTCTAAGGAATATACCTTAAATTCGAGGGGCCTCGATATTATGATTTAAGGTATATTCCTTTTTTTAAGGGGTATTGGGCTCTCTGGGTTTGGTTCTACTTTTACGAGGTGTTGCAGGGCTTAGGGTTTAGGAGAGTTCAGCTTCGAGGCCTGATATGTTGGGTACTGCCCCCATACAGCAACAGTCTATAATAGGGCTACAATTAAGGGCCTATTATATCCATAATACAAATATTATCCGACTGTTACTGAGTGGGGGCAGTACCCAACTGATATGTACAGTCATAGAGGGCGAGGGATTCAACGGCATGTGAAGGGGGGATGCATGGTGCCGCGCTGCTAAGCCTCCTCGGCTATAGAAAGATAGGCGATAGATAGATAGATAGATAGATAGATGGTTAGATAGATAGATAGATAGGTAGTTGGATAGACTGGTAGGTAGATAGATAGATAGATGGGTGGATAGATGGATAGTCAGTTAGTGCATGAGTTAGTGAGTGAGTTAGTTAATTAGCAAGATGACCAAACAGATCGATGCACCGGCATACAACTGTATATACGTGTGAATACAGAAGCGTGCAATCAAATGAGTATCTATGCATGTATGTACGTATGTATGTATGTACGTACGTATGTATGTATGTATGTATGTATGTATGTATGTATTTCTGTATGTGTGTATGTGTGTATGTATGTATGTATGTACGTACGTATGTATGTATGTATGTATGTATGTATGTATATATATGTATGTATGTAT
>CAJNDV010034497.1:94901-125854 GCA_905221635.1 Symbiodinium sp. CCMP2456 | reverse complement strand
AGAATCTTCGATCTCAAAGTGTACTTGCTTTGTCCTTTGAGGAATCCTTTAAGGATCCTCAGTGGTATGTTTATATCCCACAAGATTTACTCTGTAAATCTTTGTGTGGTTAGAGTCCAATACGCCAAATTCGTTTGTTTGAATTCGTTTCCACACTGATGTGATTTTCGCAGCCAGGCAGTCACACGTCCAAGAGTTCTCCCTCTTCAAAAAAGCTGCTTGTTTACCAGCCGAAACTGAAGTTGAAAAAGTAAAGAAATGTTTCACGGAGCCGTGTGACCAAATCTTGGAGGGCATGGAAGTTCTATTTTGATCGAAAGAGTTCGACTCGGATGTTCGCTGCTTGGTCTGATTGTTGTTCTTTTCATTTTAACTTCCTTTCGTGTACTTCTTCTTTTTTTTAATTGGTGATTGCGTTTTGTTTGACTTTGTTCTTTTTTTCATTTTTGGTTTGCTCTCGTGTGAAGACTCTCGCAAAGCGATCTCGCAGCGTCTTTTTCTTTTTAACCCCCTTGAAGCCCCTTCAAGCCTCCCTTGAGCCTTCTTCCAAGCCCTCCTTGAAGCTTCCCCTCTTCCAAGCCCCTCCTTTCCAAGCAGCTGCAGGTTCACAAACTTCGAGGCCCGTTCAGGAACTAATATACAAAGCGGCTTTTAGCGACATGCAGAAACGACAAAAAGCGGGCGCTCTAAGCCGCCCGAAGCAGCGCTTCGGAGCTTTCTGACATTTTCAACACGGGGAACTGAAGAGGAGCTTCAAGGAGGGCTTAAAGGTCACCTCTTATGTCTTGGAGGGGGGAAGGGGAGGGGGGGACGAAGGGTCAGAGAGCTTGAAGGAGGCTTGAAGGGAGTCAAGAAGAGCTTCAAGGGAGACTAAGGGGGACTTCAAAGGAGGCTTCAAGGGGGAGCTTGAAGGGAGGGCTTAAGGGGCTCTTGTTTCACAGCCGTTTTTGTGTGTTTGTTGTTTGATGGATTCGTAGGGATCAAGTGCAGCTGACGCTGTCATTGAGGTCCGCACTAGCAAAAAAATTCCATTTTGTCAAATCGGTACACCAATCTAGTTTGTGTGTTTGTACAGCGAGCGTGGTTGCTTGTACAAACATGCTTCTTTCAACTCGCTTTTCATCGTGACAAGAGCTTGCCGTAAAACTCGCAGTTTCTTCTGCATGAGCATGTTTGTAGGCGCTTGTGAGGCAGTTGTGGCCGAACACAAATTAGAAGGCGATTTTTTCGATTCTTTCGCGTGTTTTCCATCAAATTGTATCTTGTCGCAGATGTTTCGATGGAAAAGAAATCATCGCAAGGGCGCATCATGCCGGATGCTGATTGACCTTTTGGCGCATGGTGATGTTGCCAAACGTGACTTGTCTGCAGCGGCTCAACATGCCTGATATCTGATAGATCAAGCCTCTTCGTTTGTTTATCATGTTTGGATGTATCAACACTTTGAACCTTCTACCCAACGGATTTTGCACGTCATGCAACATCTTTGGAGATTGTGTAATGTTCTGGTTGGCCCAATGAGATGAACTACGCCGCAGCCAAGACCTTCGTCGGTCCGCCCACTTTTGGTAGCAATGCTATTGAAAGAATATACGTCACTGTAGATGTTGAGCATTGTCTCGGCAGGTTTTCTGTTTCTGCTGATTTCTGCCGACAGCTCCGACAGCAACAAGGCGGACGAGCACGGGTAGCTTCGTTTCACGGAAGCTTGTTTCTTCTTGGCGGTTCCAGGATCGTGCTGTCCTGTCACCTCGACAAGACTACCATGTTCGTGTTGGCATCGGCCAAGTGCGCCCAGATTGGCAGTATGTTGTGTCCAACATTCCGGAGCTGGGAAGGCGGCCTTGGTGAAGTTTAGCTGCTTGGGCGGGCCGGCAGACATCGTGGTTTCTGGCTCAAAAGCGGTCGTTGCAAGTTGTACGAAATGAGTCTCTGAATATATACTGGCATCCAGGTCACACTGCGCAGTCTTGCTGAACGATCAGATCCTTTGCTATTCTTGTCAGTTAATCCGGACTTTCCACCGCACGAGACTCGGTTGTTTTCTGCCGATCTTGCCAGCAGTTGTGCCTGCATGTGTCAATGCTTTGGGCTTAATCTGCTGTCAACTATGTTTGCTTTCGAGATAGTTCGTGAAACAGTTCTTTTATTCGCTAGATTGACAGTTGTAGTTGGGTCAGACATTTCAGTTCAGGTTCCATTAGATTGAACTGAAACCAATTTGGGTCGTGAGATAACTTTTATTGTGTTTCGTTTAATTCGAATCATTCTAGGTTGTACCCTCGCTCGCCGTAGCGGGTAGGGTGCCTGCTACCTTGTCCAAGGTCCTTTGGGGGCCATGATTCCTCTACCTTCACGCATTGGCTTGAGGCCGTTCTGCCAAAGCACTAAGTGGATGGCATGGTAGGCATGCCAGGACAGTGTTGGAAACCATTACGCCACGGCGAAGGGGCTAGGCCGTGATCGAAGATGGTGCAGCTAGCATGACAACATGCGGCACTTGACAACAGCACGTAAGTGATTGGTTAAGGTCCCGAAGGTGGCATCCTTCGTCTGCTCAACATGCGCAAGTTTGCGAGTGAGGTCCGGGTAAACGGTAAATTGGATGCGCGTTTGGCAATGCTGGTCTGAGATGCTCGTAGGAACTCAACGCAGTTCTGACTTTGCACTGCTCTTACCTGATTGCTTTCGACCTTCTGTTTTGGGCCGGTTCCTTAGCTTTGTGGGGTCCGAGAGTTCGGCAGCCGGCCTTGATGAGCTGAGGAGCATTTGCGGAGCCGTTCGATCTGTCCCTTGGGACAGTCCCTGGTCCCTCCCAGGACGCAGATCGACAGACCCCAGGCCGGAGTCGCGAAGTCGCCGGGCCACCACAGTTTTTTAGTCGCGTGAAAGGATGCGCTGGAGTTCTGCTCGGGCTTCGGGAGCTGTGACAAGCACGGCGAGTGTCAGTGCGACAGCGATGTTCTCAGAAAGAAGGCTACTCTCTTTCCCAGTGGGAGCCTTCGTCATGCGCGGGGCAAACGATAAGTAGCCTGAGGTTACGGATTGCCTTGAGGTAAGCATGCAGGGCCAGCCTGCGAGCATGACAAGATCGACATCCTTCACAACGATGGCTTCCGCTTTCAGGCGGGTCCGTCACATCAAGAATGGAGACTGATCTGCGTGTCCCCTGTATATATAAGGTGTCGCCTGGGCACTACCAGTACTTCCGGGTGCCGTGGTAGCTGGTCGAGGCCCACAGCCAACCTATTCCGACTTCTGAGGTGCACGTACCGCCGCATTTCCCAGGAGGCTATGTCGAGGCACGCAAGGTGTGCACCAGGAAGCCAGTATGATGTTGAGCTGCTGAGAGGTTGACGTCTCTGGATCGGCTCCACTGGTTGTTCTTGTCAGATACGATGACTTGCCAACGAAAGCATCGAAGTCCTGGCATGGTAGAGTTGTTCACTTTTCCAAGACCCCAAGCTTGCAGACTGTCCTGGCAGATACGATCTGAGCAACTTTGACGATTGGATCAATCGCAGACTCTTTGCTGGCAATCCGACTGGGCAATCCTGTGAGGGAGTCCGTTGAAGTCATGCGCATTGCTACGATGCTAAGATTAGATCATGCAGTCCCCAGACCAGTGGGACCTTGGCTCTTGCTCATTTCACGGAAAGGTGCCGAATTTGGCCTTGCAAGCGATAATCAGATGTCAGAAACAGACCATCGTCTTCCTGCACATGTTGCGATGGGCTCATCGCTGATGAATGCACATGGCTTACAATGTGAACGCGAGGGACCAAGATCACACACCTTCAAGCGCACCTGATAAGCTAGCAGAATCTGCGACGGACACTGCCGCGTCATGGTTACATAAGTCGGTTTGTGTCTGCGATGGGCTTGAGTGCATCGCTTTTCCCGATTGCTTTTGCAAACTGGCTGTGCAATTCAGCCACAGCTTTTCAACTTGCTCATGTATCGTTTACGCATTAAGCATTGGCGTCTATATAGTGGGGGAGTCGTGTTTGGAAAGTCTCCGATGTCCGTCTGTTCGCTGTTCGACACAATTTCAATGCGTGTTCGGATGTTAGAGCATGGGCCCTTGATAGCACGAGAAGCTACGATCTCTGGCGTGTCATCAGGCAAATGGAGGCAGCAGGCCCATGCTGAACGGAGCGTAGTGCGATTGTGCTGAGGATCGCGTACAGTCTTGAAGTTCAAGGCGCGAAGATTGTTAACAAGCTAGCTGCAGGCCACGGACCGTGCGCGTTCCTCAGGTCGAGGCGCTGGGTGGGATTGGAGGTCCAGGCAGTGAAGGCACAACAGCGTTCCCTGCGGCAAATAGGTCCTATCTCAGTGTTTTGGAAGCAGGCCGACCTGCTTTCGACAGCCAAGAGCCATTGGATCTCGGTGGACCACCTGCCGGTGCTGGAATGGCGCCCGAGGCAGCTCCAATGCAACGCACAGAAAGACTTGGTTTCCAGCCGCTGCAGAGCTGCAGAGCAGGCTGGGCAGGCGCCTCGCAGACTCCAGGCCGAGGCCGGGGAGCTGGCGACGTGGCCGTGGGCGTGGGCGTGCCTTGCCTTGCCTTGCCTTGCCTGAGCTGTTGGTCCAAGGAGAGCTGTCCGCAAGCTCCCAAGCTATCTCATCCGTCTTGCTCTACTCCGCACTTCCTCCATTGCGAGGAAGCTTCGAGACCTAGTGTTCTGTTTCTGCCACACGACCAGATGCGTATTGAACACAGCAGGATGTTTGTATGAAATGTCTACAATGCGTGGCGAGCTGAGGGAATGACCCTGGCTGGAATAGCAGTTCAGGCTACCACACGTGTGTCTGCAGGCCGGGAGCGAGGACAAACAGTCCTGTGGTTCATCTTGCCAAGATTGCTCACAGCCGGCGTTTGGAGCCCGGGACATTCAACGACGCATTGTGCTCCCTGTGCACTGCCACAGTGCTTGAGGTGTAGCCGGACCTTGGCAGCTTGTGCCAGTGACATCAGCCACATCCTCGCAGCTTCGTTGCCAATGATCGTCTGGTGCAGAACAGTTGTTTCTGCCTTCGACAGGTTGCTCTGGCCCAGAAGCGCAAGAATGCGAGGCAGTCGTGTTTGCAGCATCTGTTGGGGGGGTTTTCCATCTTCACTCACGAGGTCGGCTGCGGCAGCTGCATGAGCTGTCTGACCGTGCCGCCCAGTCTGGGCGGCACGGATGAAAGGTGCAAGCGCAGCTAGCTTAGCCTCTGGAAGTTTGCCGAGTTCTCCAAGTTTCACATGACCTGTTCTCTGAGTCTGCAGCTGCTGCTCGGGCTGTTTGCCGCTGACAGCAAAGTGCATGTACAACGGTGCTTCGGACCGCCCGACTCTCCAAATCTTGCTCCGTTGTGCCTTGGTGACATGTCTAGATGCACTGCAGGAGACGCGCTACGTGTTTGTGGGAGTGTTGCATCATCGCCGGCACAAGATCGTCAGGCAGTTCTTTCCAAATTGTGTCCTTTCCGTTCTCTGTTACTCTCTGGCGGGTTTGTAGTCCACGTGCCTCTATGGACACGGTTTTCCCACCGCGGGCGTACAGAATCCTTGCATTGGTTTTTGCGTTTGCTGCCCTTCAACACACCAAGCATTGCAGCTGCCTGTCAAGAGAAAATTATATACGGTGCGAAGCATCACAGTGGCAGACTCTGCACCTCTAGCCGTGGCTTGCGCCTATGCCAAGACAGCCAACACCGAAGCACAAAGCCGGAGCAGTGGAATGCTCCAGGCTGTTTCCACTGTCAGCATGCACAGCCCGCTCCGAGACATACGAAGGCCTTCGTTCGCAGTTCTCGTTCGCATCGCATCAGTGGGTTCGGGAGAAGACGCACCCTCAAGCTCGTTCAAGGGTCTTTGTTGTCGTCGAGATTGCTGCCCGTGCTTTCAGATGCTTTCAGGGTTGGACTGCCGGTAGCTGCTTCCAGTGCGCGTGGATTCGACTCTCGTGCGTCGCCGCTGCAGTCGCCTTTTTCGAGTTTCGGGCTGGTATTTCAAGGGAAGTCTCCGTCCACCGAAAAGTCTGTTCGTTTACGATCGGTGCAACGCAACAGGCCCTGCTACTACTCCAGCCGCCAAATCCCCACACCTCCTCTGAGAACAACCGCACAACCTTTGTTTGCGTTTAATACCCAGCTTTGCTGCATGAAGAGCAACAGGGGTCTGGGAAGTGGAAGGGGCCCAAAACCATGCCACTCGGCCCTGTTTTTTGGAGGGAAGCCCCATGCCTTGGCCGGATTGGCTGGACCCTTTTTTGGGTGATTTCGGGAAGGTTTTGGAAGATTCGGGGAGGGGTCTATTTGGAGAAACAGGCCCCCCATGATGCTCATGATGCTCTCTCAGGGAGGGGGCCGGGGGGGGCAAGGGGCTGTGCAGACGGTGTTCCATCATTCTGACTCGGCAGCGATAGGTCCAGCAGGCAGGTAGATTGGGCACGGCTGACTTGCGCCGAAGCTTCAGATAAGTAGGTACGTCCGTAGTTAGGCAGGGCATGGCTGATTTGCGCTGCTAGGCAGGTAAGTGCGTAGGCAGTGAGTCAGTAGGTAGGGCACGGCTGAGTTACCAGGCAGGTAAGCTTCGGACAAGTAGGTACGTCGGTAGGTAGGTAGGACAGGGCTGATTTGCGCCGCTAGGCAGGTAAGTACGTAGGCAGTGAGAAAGTAGATAGGTCACGGCTGACCTGCGCCGCTAGGCAGGTAAGTACGTAGGCAGTCAGTAAGTAGGTAGCTGGTGTATGGCTGATTTGCGCCACGGTTGATTTGTGCCGCTAGGCAGGTCAGTAAGTTGGCAGGGGGCCTGCGCCTTGGCCATCCAGCAGCGAGCTTTCGTCCCCCCCCCCCCTGGGGCACATGTATTTAGCTCCGTTGCCTTCTGTTGCCCTTCCTGAGTTCGTTGCTAGCAATCGAATTTTGTTGGGAGCGAAGCTGGCAGTCCAGAACCGAGAGGCCCTCCGGTCTGCCTGTCTCGAGCAAGGCTGGATGGTTCGTTGTGATGCATGATTTTCAGGCGCTGAGGTGCCTTTGTAAGAGAAGCAAGTGAAGTCGGCTGCCCTGCCACCGTGGCCTTTGGCCGATCGAAGTTCCATTGCCAGTTCGCTCTGTGCCGGTGGTGTTCGTCTGCAAACTCTTGTCATATGTCCAGCCGGAGCGTACCTCTGGGCAAAGTTGTTTGCAGCCAGAATGCACCTGGCTGTCTCCGCGCCCACCCTTCCGAGCATCTGTTGCGATTGTAGTAACCACAGACGCTCCGAGATTGCAACAGCGTAAGCATGCCTGCCAAGACTGAAAACCCGTGCCGTGTGCATGTTTCCGGAATTGAGCAACATGACCAGCATGATGGGCATTTCGTGGACTTGCCATGGACTTGCGGTGTTTCGACGTCCTTTTTATTCATCATTTCTGTTGACATGCCCGGCAGCTCTGAGCAGCATTAGTGTATTGCATTCGAATCCCACCGGTGACGCATTCTAAGCGCACAGCTCTCGACACTCCTTTCGTGTTGCATGCAGGGGTGACATTTCTGCATCAGCGGACATTTCGCTCGTGGAAGATGCGAGCTACACAAGTAGCGATGAAAGCTGGCGACGGTCTCAGCTTGCTGGACCATGTTGTCAAAGTGCTTCCCTTGTCGCATTCTCTTGAGAGGACAGCTCGGCTGTACAATCCGTTCCAGGACTTGAGAAGCGTGGAAATGACCCACAGCCAGGAGAGATGGAGTGACAGGTAGTTTTTTGTGCTAACTTGTAATTTGCAGTCGCGCCATCACGAGAGGAATATCCGAGTGGGGAACAGTTCATGTACACGATGGACATCCGCCAATCAACTGTTGCAAACTTGCAGGCCGCAGCTTCAGTACGGGATCTCACAGCTGTGCTGTTTCTTTCCATGCAGGTGCGTACCTTCAAGGATCGCATGACACTGCTCCACCTACGGAACATTCACCACCTTCAGAAAATGCAGCTGGACTTCGTCTCAGGGTCTTCGATCACCCATGGCCGGGAGCGCAAAGCTACTACTCTAAGTCAGGGCATTTGCGTCTCGCTTCTTTGTGCCAGTGCTGGCCTCCTCGAAAGCTTCGCCGAAGACCCTCTTCGACTTTGACCAAGCACCTGTCCAGGCCAAGCAACTCATGACGTCTTACGACGTCTTATCGCTCCATGTGACTCTTTCATTCAATGAGGTTGATGGAGGTGTGAGGATAGATGCTCAAGATCAAGGAGATGTTTGGTTCGCTCCTTGCAAAATTTCTGCTGCATGTTGTATTGTCTAGTCTAGACTTGTTCCGAGGTGTGCCATTTTCGGACTTGATGATGGCATCTTGCTGAGTGTAGCAGTCCTCCAAACAAGAGAAGCTCTCATGCTGCAGTTTTGATCGGGCTTGTTGATGTGGCTGAGGCTCTGCACAAATCACTGTCAAGTCTGGTGGCGAACCGGACCGTGGTGTCGTGCAGCCCCTACTGCAAGTAAGCTTGGACACTGCAGCCAGACAGGGCACTTGAGACAGAGAGCACATGTTGGCGCTACGCGTGGTCTCAGAGATGCTTCAGGTTTCCTCCTCAAGCATCGCCGTCATGGCTGTGGTACTGGTGGTGCCGACCTTGCCTTCGATACACGTCGTGTGTCGACCACTACATGGAGAAGTGTTGGAACCAGCTATTGAGGCTCTGGGTGTCTATTGCACACGAGGAGGCTGGCATTCGTCTTGTGCAGTCGGCAGTTGACACTGCACAGGGTAGAAGGGGATTGGATAGCAGAAACAACTTCAGCCGACTCTCTCCGTTCCTACAAAGACGGGAAACGGTTGGGCACTTGAATCAAACAGCTCAGCGATCTCGTAGAGCCTGTGACACTGCGACATTGTGTGATCATTAGTTGTATGGTTGGTTGGGTAGGGCCCACTAAGGTCTGGAAGTCGTGCTGTCTTCTCCTTCGATTCATTGAAACTTTCGTTTCTGAGGGCTTTCAGCATTTGTGAGCTCCTGCCGTGGCATCGCTGTCTCAAGCGGAGCAGCATCTGCGTGCAGCGAGCCATGGATGTGGAGCTCCGTGATCTCTTGAGCAATAAGCTGTTCAGAGATGGATTGCAGAGCTGCGTGTTGAGACATGTCTGGACATTCGACATATGTGGTCTAGTGCAGCCGAGATGGAAGCTGAGTGGGCCAGGGGACCAGGCTCTGCAGAGGATGCAGACTCTTCTCTCGAGGTGGCATCTCCTTATGCTGAGGCGCTCCGACGGTCTGCGGTAACAGCTCGCAAGCGTGTTCTTGATTTGGACTTGGAGCGCCAGTCCAGATTCTGCACAGAGACCACCAGGCGGATCACACCCCGCATTGCTCCGCCTCCTGCTGGACACAAACCAAAGATGTTGCTGCTACATAGACAAAGTGCACCCGAGGTCCCGGTGGCTACATCTTCTGAACCATTGCCACATGCGGCTGCATCAGCGGATTCTCAGCAAGCCTGGAAGATCAAGGTTCTTTTCTGCATTGCATGCGAGATCTTCTTGGATCCAGCTGATGTTGGAGCGGCCAACCTGGATTTTACAGATGAGGATGCTGTGTCTCGAGCGTCCGATCTTGCGATGACCTCGGCCCAGCGCTTGTCTAGTAAGAGGCTCTCCGCAATTATCGCTACGCTTCGCAGATGGAAGTCTTTTGCAGTTAGCTCTGCCTGGGATGTGCGCGGTTTGGAGCCTAGCAAGATTGCGGCCTTTCTTAAGTCCGTGTCCAAAGGAGGTCCAACCGCTGCGGCTTCAGTGTTCTCCGCTTTGCGCTGGGTGAATGATAACTTGGGGGACTGTTTCCTTTGTCGAGCTTTCTGGTCAAGCCCTACAGATTCCACGCCCCTAATCACACAGCCAAGCAGGCTGAGGAACTTCAGCCGTGGGAGTTCTTGAACATTCTGCTGCTGACAGCATCCTTGACAGGAACTCCTAGGATGTTGGCACTGTTCGTCATCCAGGCGGCCGTGTCATGCATCCGCTTCGAGCATGTGCAAAGGTCCAAGCTTGTCAGGGACCATGGGTCCTGGCTCGAATTCCATTGTTTACAGGGTAAGTCCCGCCGCAAAGGTGCCAAGCCTGCATATAATTGGGCCACTCCGCCTCTTACCTTCTTGGGGATTAACTTAGTGGCTGAGCTTCGACAGTTTTCTTAGAGGAAGCGTTGCCAGGGCGGCTCTTCTTGTGGCCAGCAGTGGATCTGTCCAGAGACGATTTGTGGCAAGTGTCTGAAGCAACAGCTTTTCGCCTCGAAAGTCGTTTCCTGGAGATCGCCAGGGGCATCATTTCCCAGTGTGGTGTCGAGTCGTCTGCGGCTGCTGCCACCAAATGTAATAAATTTCGACGCTTTCTGCCCACTGGCGCCCAAGTGCTGAATATGCATCCTCAGGACGGTCAGGCCATTGGTTCATGGGTCGAAATGCCAGGGGCCAGCTCAGATTCGAAGTCACAGGCCAGTCGACAGGATCTTATGTCGACTCATTACTCGGGCGAACGCGTCCTGGCAAGCATGCGAGCCAAGTCATACGTGGTGCAGGCCGTTCTCCAGCATCCTGTTGCAATGCAGATGTCACGGAACGCCTTACCCCCCGACTCCCTTAGGTGGCCTGGGTTTTTCGGGTTCTAAGTCTAGGTCCCCTTCCACTTGTGAGACATGAAGAGGGGCAATCGCAGCAACGCGCCTCAGAATCACAGGACTCTTCGTCTTCTTCAGACGAGAGCCAAAGCACCTCTTCTGCTGATTCAGGTCAGAATAGCCTCCTTCAGGAAGTCACTTGGATCCAGCAGCGGCAGAAGATTCACATTGTGCGGGAACAGGACCTTGATTCCCGGCCAGTTCCTTGGTGCAGGACCAAGGCCTTTCCTCAGGATCCGTCTGCTCGAGGCCAGGGAGTTTCTTCAGGCATGGGACACATTTGCCAGACATGCCTGCGTTCTGTTCCGAGTGGCTTAAGCAAATCGCTTCTGGCGTCGCAGCAATAGGCTAGGGGACCCCGGGCTTGAAAACAAGCGAGGCGCCTGCAAGTTGTGACTCCACGTGCATACTCTTTGCAGTTGCATTTGTGCGGTCTCTCAGTATTTGCTCTGCTCGAGTGCTAGCAACTTCCTTGTGATCCAGGGCACATTCGATGGCCAGTTGGCTGCAGGCGGGCTCCGCAGGCCCCTCAGCTGCTGCCCTGTCGCCGGCCACTGGAGTGGCGACTCCCTCGTAAGCTTCGGATGCGGGGCTACACTTTTGGCGGACACTGTACGATGCATTGCTCGGGGATGTGCGGCTTCGCTTGCGGTCGGCCAATGGCTGCGCAGAAGTCGCGGCCCCACAAGACACACAGGTGTCATCTATGCCACAGTGGCCTTGGCGCAAGCCGTTGTCGTGGGAGTTGCCAGAGCGTCTTCACGCCAGAGGTTTCCAGATCTCCGGTTGGTGCAAGGAGCCGTGCATTCGAGGATGTGGCTTCGCGTGCTCTCAGCCGCTCCCATCTCGTGCCGACTTTGGTCACAATCGGGCGGCTGCGGAACATGTCTGCACAGTGTGTCGGGAGGCCTCTTCTTCAGCCTCCCACCCTTCAGCATCAGCGGCCACTGCAGGTTATTCGAGTCAGTGAGGGGCAAATTCCAGCTGTGAAGCCTTTGTTTCTCGAGTCCTTGGACTGAGTGACTCGGCACCCCGCTGCCAGGCAGTTGCAGTTACGGGTCGTCTTGCTATGAAGCTTCACTGCTGTGCGCCATAAAATTCAGCAAAACGTGTCATTGCTTGAGTTCCTGCTCTGAGGATGACCAGTGTGCCGAGGGGTTTTGTTTTTGCCCGAACTCGTTGCAATCAGCAGGTCCCTTGCCATGGCAGGTGCAGCTGCCATTGATGTCACGGCCCCCGACACGGCCATGCTTCCTGCCTCAGGATGGCCAGGCTTTCCGATGCAAATGCGGCCCTCTTCATTCAGAAGCACAAACTTGAATCACTCGAGGATTTCGTCTATGTTGTAGAGCGGGCCTCCTGGGAAACGTCCTTGAAGGAGCTTGCGGAGGCGGTCCCGGAGCTGCGCGGCGACAGGCTGGCTTTGGCCCGCTTGAAGGCTGCATACGAGGCCGGTTTTGCAGCTGTTCACAACGCCCAGGCCGTCGAGAAGCAAGATAGCTCAGATTTGGACCAGCCCATCCCCGATAACTTCTTCCAGCAGCTTGATCAGGAGTGGAAGCGTTCATACAACCTCCCGATTGAGGCACACCTTGATCCCTGCGACTCCTTACGAGGGAGAATCTGGAGAGAGCTTCGCCGGAGAACGTTGACGCTCCTGGAACTTCGGAAAGGTCAAGTCGGTGATCGGGGGGTCCGCTCCCCTTGAGGAGGAAAGGATTTCGCTGGAAGGTGGGGTCACTCTTCAGTTCGCCAAAGAAGGCCACGCAGCTCCCAAGAATGTCATCGAGTATTACCTGCGTTTGAGGACTCTTTGCTACGCATGGGCATGGTGCGGCAACTTCAAGCAACGCTGCCTCGATGGGAAGGACAAGCTCGTCATGCCACTCCACGTGGCGCTGGATTACTGTGACATGGCACTTCGTCATTGCTCTTCTTACGGCAGCAGTTCGCTTGCGTGGCTGCAGCGGAACGACCTTTTGACACGCTGCAAATCCCGGTGGCCCCAAGCTAGACCGGAACAAAAAGGCCGCTTGAAGAAACCATCCCGACTCCCCTGCCGCCCAGAGGGCCCAGGCTCCAGACAGTGTCGATGGCAAAGGGCGGTCGCAAACTCTGCAAGGCCTGGAACGACAGCAGGGGATGTCAAAACAGCAGCTGCGATTCTTTGCATGCATGTGATGTCAGGCTCCCAAACGGATCCGCATGCCTCAGCAAGTCGCACAATCGTCAGAACCATCCCACTTCCTGAAACAGGGAACCCTCTTCTCAGGCCTTGGGAGAGGGCCCAGCTCAGTGTATCAGGGCCACTTCTGAGTCAGTCGCGTGTGCCTCAGGAGGCGACAGCCTCCCAATACACTGATCCCGAGGCCTTCGCAGCAGCTCTGCTTGCCAGGAGTGATTGGTCAGCTTCTTCCTGTCATGAGTTGCTTGCGTTGTCTTTTTCCAAGCCAACCTCGAATAGACGCGGATCGGTGCTTCAGAGTGCTGATCTCGTCCACTACTTCGTGGTGGGTGCTTTTGGTTATAGGGGTTCTGTTGGCCTCTCCCAGGCATCCAAGCGCAGGGTCACTGTCATGCAGTTTCTGAATAAGTGGCTTCTGCGTCGCTTTCCCGGCCAGTCATGGGCCAGCATTGCTGTTTCCCACGATCAGATGACAGGTCTGCGTACCGATGCAGGCAATGAGCCAGGTACTTTGAACCACACTGTGTCAGTGGGCTCATTTGCAGAAGGCCACTTGTGGATCCAGGACGAGGCTCATGGCACCATACCTTTGTCGCATCCGCAGACAGGGCAAACCGTTTGGGGCGCCAGGGTCTCTACGTGGGACAAGGGCCTTCTTTCTGTCCACGTGTCTTGCATGGCACTCTGCCTTGGACAGGCGACCGCTGGGCAATAACAGCGTTCACGCCAAAGGGCCTCACAGCTCTTGATGCGACATCCAGGCGATTGCTGTTGCATTGGGGTTTCCCGTGGTGCCCTCACACTTCTGCGTCAGACACTCAGGCTCTGCATCAGTTGCCGCATAGGAGGGCTGTCCTGGCTTCAGGGGAAGCGGCTCAGTCGAGTCGCCAGGTTGTAATTTCATCCCCCGCGGATGCAGCACAGGAACCCCGCACTCTGCCCCAGCCAGTGCCCCAGCCGAGTGCATCCGCGACTCGGGAAGTGCGGGCTCTGGCAGCTTCGGAGGATGTTTGGCTTTGCTTCTAGGGAGTCTCTGCCACAGCGCCTGGCCGCAGCACGACCCGTCACCTGGCGTGGGAGCGGTGATTTGTTTTGTTACAGCTCCCGGGCGTATCCGCTCCTCAGGGCTCATGGCTGGTCATTGACCTCTGGGCAGGATTCTCCGGTTTGTGCATCGCGCTGCTCGCCCTAGGTGTAGCCTTTTACGGCGTCGCAGCTGAACAGGACAGTGACGCCAGAGCATGTGCACACCACACTATGCCCGCCCTAGTGCATGTCGCAGATGTTAGTGATGTTTCGGCCAAGGCCCTCTTGCCTCTGCTCCACCGCAGGAAGCTACGGGGGATTATTGTTGGAGGGGGCTCGCCTTGCCAGCCCAACTCGAGCTTGAATGCATCAAGGAAAGGGCTGAAGGAATGCAGGGGCTCAGCGCCACAAGTTCTGCATGCACTGGTGCAGGAGTTGGAATCTCATCCGGATTTCAACGACCTCGAGATCATCTCCTTTCTTGAAAACGTGGCCAGCGCCCCAAAGGATGTCATTGAGGCATACTCCGCATGGGCAGGCTGCCAGCCTATCCGGAGCGACGCACCCTGTTGCGGCTGGACATCTCGTAATCGTCTCTACTGGGTCAGGACGGACTAAGACTCTTGCTGAGGCCTCGCCACCCCCTCAGTGGGCCTTCACACCAGACGCTGCATCCGCAGGGCTGCTGAAGTATGAGGGTAAGAAGCCGATCCCCAGCAGAGTTCACTTCGAGCATGGTTTCCAGTGGCTCAATGATTCGGAGGAAGTGATGTCAGGCAGGCAGCAGGCGAGTCACACCTTGACCCGCGAGTTTTGGCACCCAGATGACCTCACATCTCGGGTGTCACCAGAGGCCGCTGCACGCTTCCATCTTGATTCCTGCAGGTTCCCCCCGGGGGCATACGAGGACCACTGTCTTGCGTGGCGCATGTCTGAGTGGCGCCAGCTTACCCCCCTTGAAAGGAGTCAATTAGTGGGCGTACCGCCAGGGGCAACCGAAGCAGTGGAAGGCAGGCCAGCAATCAGAACGAAGAAGCGAAATTCCCTGTTGGGCAATGGTTTTCACATTCCTACGGTCATGATCTTGCTCGCGATGATTCCACAGCTGTGCGAATCCCGATGGGTCATGCCTATAGGGTTGCATCTTCGGCGCTTGAGCAGGCAGCGCCTCATTGGCACAGTTTGGGAGCCTAACAAGCTTCCCAGGCCTTCTGGATGCAACAGCCGTGGTGTCTCACATGCGCACACAACTTAGGGATTGTTTCGTGCCCGAGGACGTCTGGTCTGCATGCACAACTCGTCTTGCCGTATGTGACTTGCCTCTTATGCAAGCCTTTCCTGCCTGGCAGCGCTTGCGAGGTCTCGAATGGACTTCACTCCCGCCTTTCGTGCTGGAGCGCAAGGCTAGAGCTCGCATTTACGCGGGAAACTCAGGTCAGCGCTGGTCTTCCGACCAGTCAAAAGGCCTTGATCATCTTCTGCCACCAGGGTTAGGCCCAGCTGAGCACATTGCGCAGGCAGTTGACCTGCCATCGCCATTCACCCCACACCAATGGCCCGATGATGATGTTCAGTTTGTCGCATACAGTGTGGCGGTGTGGCAGGACGAGCTCCCTCTGGCATGTGTCATTCTCCGGGGTGTTCCGCCCTATATCGGGGGATCACTCAGAGGACGAGTCAGTTGCGGACTGGCTCCGTCGTGATGGTGCCCAGGCGGTCAACAAATTGTTGGACTCGCCACCGCCCAAGAATGCACAAGAGATTTTGGGGCTGACTTTGAAGGAACAGGAGCAGGGCTTCTGCAGCGAACTAATGACGAAAGACCAGGTCGATCATCTCTCCGGCCAAGGTTCCTGGCGCCCCATGGAGCGTTTTCTTCTTGTGCAAGGGGACAACAAGAAAAGATTAGTGGACAACTGCCGCAAGACCGAGTACAATGCACATGCACAGCTGCAGGAAACAATTTTTACTGTTTCGGTTGACTTCATTGCCTCAGCCACCCGTGACACTCTTTCTGCCGTCAGGGATAAGACTCAAAAAGACACCTCCGAGCTTTCCTGGGTGCGTGTGCGTTTGGGGACCGATGACCTTCCCGATGCATACCGAGGCCATCCTGTGCAAGATTCTCATCTTCCCCTTAGCGTGGTGGCCATCTACGTGCCGCGCAAGGGGTGGAGCTTCACGGTCCTGTACGGATTGGCCTATGGCCTGGAGGCAGCAGTTGTGGCATTTAATCGCCTGCCGCTTCTGGGCGTCTCCGCGGCAAGACGCTGTGCTTCGTCTATGGCAGCGGCTTACTTCGACGACGAGCTCAGCTTGGAGTTCATCGCTGACGAGGACGTCTCCAGAAAGGGGCTCCACACGGTGTTTTCGCTCCTGGGAAGTCCTCCGCAGCTGCTCAAGTCTTTCGCTCCGGGCCAGAACCGCCACTACTTAGGCACCTCAGTGCACGTGGGTGATGCCGCATTGGTTCACGTTGTTCGCTTTCAGCCCAAGTTCCTGACATTGCAAAAAGTGTTGCACATCTTGGACACAGTGCTTGAATCGGGACGCCTGGCTCGTGACACAACTGGCAAGCTTCGCGGAGACCTGCAGTGGTTTTTCTCCATGGTCTCAGGCCAGGCAGGGAAGTTCGCTTCCCCCTTGCTACGTCGCTACCAGCATGCGGACTCTGATGTTCTGGACTCAGCAGCTCGCTCAGTGCTAGTGACGCTGCGTCGCTTGATTTGTGCGGCTGAGCCAAGACGCGTGGATCTTTGCACCGTGTCCGAGGGCTTGATGCATGTGTACACCGACGCATCCTTTGAAGATGGTCAGTTGCGCTTAGGATGTGTCATGTTCTGCTCAGCCTTCGAAAGACCACAGGCAGGCACATGTGCAGTGCCTCAGGCTGCTATCGACGAATGGCGGCCTCGCAATCAGCAGACCTTCATGGGCGAGACACTGGCAGTTCTTCTCCTGCCGGTGCTTTTCCCCACGTGCTTTTCCCAAAGGGATGTCTTGTGGTTCATAGACAATGCTGCAGCGTGCAGTGCAGCAATCCATGCAGCGAGCGTGGAGCAAGATGTGCACGAGGTATCTTTGGCCGCTGCTGTCATTCGCACTTCACTGGCATGCCGCTGCTGGTTTGAATGGATTGACAGCAACTCTAATCCTTCCGATGGCTTAAGCCGCTTGGGCCTTAGCGATCCTTGGACTTTAGAGCAGTCTTGGGACCTCTGCGAAAAGCAGTTCCCGAAAGAGGCTTACCGAAGCACTCTCGAGTCTGCCTGGCTTCAGTGAAACAATGGGAGCTTCTGACGGGTGCAGGGGTTGAGGTTGAAACGTTGGGTGTTTGCATGTCATGGACTGCATCACTCCATTCCTGCATGGAACATTTCATGTCCATCAGTTTGCACCCATCGTCTTTGACGCTTGGTGTGTTCCACTGAAGCTGCAACAACTTCTGTGATCATTAGTTGTATGGTTGGTTGGGTAGGGCCCACTAAGGTCTGGAAGTCGTGCTGTCTTCTCCTTCGATTCATTGAAGCTTTCGTCCCACCCTCCCTCCCCGATGTCCTTACGGACTGATTGGAGACGGGTCCTTGTCGGACTTTCCCTTCGGGGTCTCTGGTCTTTGTACCGCTTGTGCTTGGGGCTCTGTCGACCCCTTCACACGGGTGTTTGCATGTCATGGACTGCATCACTCCATCCCTGCATGGAACATTTCATGTCCATCAGTTTGCACCCATCGTCTTTGACGCTTGGTGTGTTCCACTGAAGCTGCATCAACTTCTTGTTACAAGTGGAAAGATCTTCCACCAACGGGAATACTACGATGGGAGACTTTGACAGATTGCAATGTGCTGTTTACGCAAAAGGCCTGAGCCGCCTTGTTGGGGCGGGAATGGGACGGTACCCCGCCGCGATAAGGATTCACCAAGAGCGTGGCAGCTTCGTTCAGCGATGATGCTAGAAAAAGATGCCAGGGTCGGATCGTAAGCAGATTCGGATGACGGTGACATACCAAGTCCGCCCACGACACCGCAAGACTGGCGAACTACACAGCTAGTGTGAGCAGTTTGAGCAGTTGAATTCGAGGGTCGGTAGGGATGACCGCGGCGGGGGCTTGTGGGAGCAGGGGAGCCAAATATATCGATAACCGAGTCCTGTAGTAACGCCAGTGGAGCTGTAGCTGTAGGACTCATCCGTGGCTGCCTCCTCCACAACTGCTTGCGGAATGTGTTCGAAACGCTTGAGCTGCAGACGTCCACAGGCACATGTGTGTGTGTGTGTGTGCCCGTGTGATCCGTTAGAACCGAAGTTCACACGATCATACGTCTTTCCTAACAGGACAGCACACATGGTTCCAGAGGCAGAAGAAATGGAATCCCACTCCTGTTCCACAGCTGGGGGGCGGCGGGGGTTCTCCTTCCTCATGTAGACTACACAGACGGATGAGCCGCGGAAGCGGGCTGTCCCGTTCCCAGGCTGGGGCGGGGAATACATCATGATCAATGTATACTTGTAGATGACATGAACCATGTGGCGGGCGAGTGGGGGTGCAGAAGAACCGCAGACCGGGGGCCGCAGGAGAAGGAAGGATGTCCCGTTCCACGCGGGTGGGAAACATATATCGTTATGCCTGTGTAATTGTATATAAACTGAACCATGTGGGGAGGGCGGGAATGGGGGGGGGCCCGCCGGGGTGCAACCATATATGCATATACTTATATACATATACAAAGGGATGAGAATGAAAAAAAGTCTGCATGATGCTTGTCGGGCGCTGCAAATCTATCTTTGCAGAGGTGCTTCTTTGTCCAGCGGACTGACGAATCTTGTTCTGGGCTCGATCTTCTGTGCCTGATCAGACATTTACGTTCCGCCCAAATCTAAGGCTGGCCGACTTGGTCACGAACGCGAGGTCCTCGTGGACGTCCATGCATGAGATGTGTTGCTAGCAGCAGCAGTGTTGCTGTTTCGCATTGGTTTCTGATCTTTGTATGTTGACTTTGTATAACGGTAATTTCATAGTACGTACTTTGTGCACGGTTCCGAGGCGCTACATCGCAAGCAACGGAGCCCTTGCAGGGTTACTCCGGGTCGGATGTCTTGACCTTAGAATTCTTGATACATTTCCTGGCTTCGATGATGTCGCCGTGCCAGGTCATCGACAGGACCTCTTAGGGCGAGGGGGGGCTTCTTCTTTCGGTGCATCTGCAAACATTTGCAGAATCTCGAAGGCATCATCAGGAAATCATTTTGTCGCTTTCCCCCGCCAGCTCGCATTGCAGGACAGTTGAAGACCAATACTTACACAGAGGAGGCTGCAAGTACAGAGCCCGTTAGTTAGTCAGTTCTTCATAACACGAAATCTGTAAAGATTGATGACAGTGCTTGCATGCTTACAGTTCGTCATGCAGCAGGTCTTGGTGATGAGGGCCTATAGGGGCAGTAGCTAGGATGCATGCACAAGGTGATTCCTGGTGGAAAGCGTGCAGAACCGCGAAAAAGCTCATCAGTGCGTGGCGAAGGGACTGTGTGCAGCATTTTGCTGGCATGTTTTCGTATCAGTTGGATGATTTGTGCCTCAAGCAACTTCACAGACAATACACATGGCTGGTTCTGCTGCTGGTCACCTGAAGCACAGTGTCTGCAGATATAGGCTGTAGGTGATCGGCAGATAATTGAGGAGGCAGTCGATGTGTTGCCAGACTGGTGGACCTCGAATCGTGAATCATGGCCGAGCTGACATCTCGGAAAAAATCCAGTGTGCTTCTTGGCTCGTCTTGGCATTCGACAAGGATAGATTATAGATTATGTTTGATGCGGAGGGGTAAAGTGGACACGCCGATACTTGCCTCCCAGCCTGCTCAGGTTGAGAGGAGCTTCTGCAGCTGTCTTCTTCTGGCTTCTAGGTGCTGTGCCAGTGATGGACTCTTCTGTCAGCTCAGTGGGGCTCGCTTTTTGCATGCCGCAGGCCATGCAAGACTTTTTGCATCGGGTCCTCCGAGCACAAGAGGTCGGAGTTTCGTGGTCATCGTTTTCGGCCGAGCAGTCGAGATGCCATTTGCCTCAGCTGAGAGAGGACACCAAATACTGCCAGAACGACGAGAACGATGTCTTCGAAGGGCTTGTGCGGATGTCTTGGAAAGCAAGGGCATGGAAGATCTTGTCACACACAGGAGCATGAAGTCCAGACGGCAGCGGCAGGCCGTGCGTACCTGGCGAAAGGAAGGTGCTAACTGGAGCACGGAGCCTTTCGTGCTTTCCAACGGAGAGGAAATAATTGCAAACCTGAAGCATGGAACTAACATTTTGATGAACGGAGCCAAAGAGTTTCCACCTTGGAAAGACATTCGCCCAGAGCATGCCCACCGTGGTCACGAATGGATGGAAAAAACAGCGATTAATGACATTTGGCAACATCATTGCGTGGTGCCTTATGTGTCAGACGATTGGAGGTATGTGCTCGACCCTTTAGAGAGAGTTCTGGACAAAGTGGATCGAGCATTTTCGGCTGTGAAGCATGTAAAGGACGTCCTCGACCCATCGGTGAAATTCAAGAAAGCATACAGATATGCTGCGCAAGCTCGTTGGACGATTGAGCGCCGTCTGCGCCGCTGTGATAGATTTTCCCGCGCTTTTCTGAAGCTGTTGTCGAGTGACGACAATGCAACCGAAGCCCAGAGGAGGGCAGCCGCTTTCCTGATGATTCTGTTTGAGCAAGATGGTGTCAATCTACAGCATAATGGGATCTACAGAGATGATCCGGATGCATTTCTGGAGCTCCAGAAGGTCCGAGGTGCTGTTTTCAATATTTCGCTCATCTGGGATCAAAACATTGAGCGAGATATGGAAATGCGGGCGTATTTGATCAGAGATCGGCAGGATCTTGATGGTATACCCCCGTGGATCTTGGAAGATGCTGTGCAGTCTGCAAGGCAGGTGGGGTATCCTAAGGCAAATCGAGATCGGGGCCCTTGGCTCCTGTCACTGCACGATGCCGTGGCAGAGCCGGTCATGCGCGCTGCCAAAAGCCGTGCGCTGCGGGAGCTAATTCACGAGAACCGGTTGAGGGTTGCCTACCTCGGAGGCGCTGGCAAGAACGACAACACTCCTATGTTGGAGCTTCTGCTGCAGGCCCGGCAGAGGTTGGCGAAAGTCGTGGGCTACCGGACACATGCCGACCTCGTCTTCACCAGGACGATGGCGAGCCCGAATCAAGCCTACGGCTTGTTAGCGAAGCTTCGCCAGGAGGCCCTTCCCAAAGCACGGAAGGAGCTGGACGAGCTGCAACTTTTCGCTCGTTCGCACGGTGCCGACTACGAGCTAGACCATTTCGATGTGGAGTATTGGGGGCAAAGATTCTTGGAGCAGCGCTACGGCCTGCGAGACGAATATGTCCGGGAGTTCTTCCCTTTGCCTGCAGTGCTCAGGGGCTTGTTCTGGCTTCTAGAACAGCTTTTCCATGTCAAGGCCAGGGCGCCGAACAGAAAAGGACAGACAGTACATCGCAGGGAGTCTCCATGGTAAAGGCTTCGACCACTGGCAGACTAGGATGAGACATTTTGGCCTTGGGAGCCCGCCGACGATTATTGTCATGTGATCGGACCGACGCCGCCCGAGTGTCCATTATCCGATTACGAACTTGAGGGGAGTCATGGTGGGTGGGTGGTCGTTGTGGTCAGGGATAGAGAATTCCGACCCTTGAGATCACTGTGGCTCTCTTTCTATAGGGTTCCAGGCCTTCCATCCGGGTCCTTGGCCGCTCGTGCCGGGTTCGGGTGCCTCTGCTGCACCGGCCCCGGGCTTGAGGTTTGCGCACGACCTTGTACAGTTTAGGCTTTCTCCACCATCTTCTTAAACATATCCTGTCGTCTGTTGCGGTATTTGAGGAATGTGTGTTTCTTGAATATATTGGCACGGAAGGCCTGAGCCTGGCTGACGAGGGTTCAAGGCACACCCGGCGCCGCTGGCGAAGGATCGTTTCCCCGACCACCTCGCGTCTTTAATTTGTGCAAGCCTGCTTTCACGAGCATCGTGACCTTAGGAACAGAACCACTTTCAGAGCCCATCAGGAGCGGATGCTCTCCTGCTTTTTTTAGTCGTGCAAGCTTGCTTCAAGAGCATCATGCCATCAAGAAGAATTGCATCAAGAAGGGACTGTGTTAAATATAACCAGCCCAATGTACACCCGAATGTTCACGATGCATTTATGAATGCTATGATGCCGAATGGAATTTGGCTCAAGACTGGACACGACTGGCTTGGTCGCACAAAGGAATGTCTGTGTGATTGCGTATCACTGGGAAAAGTGACTGATCTCGGTTGGTTGTGATTGTTTGGGTTGAAGCTTTGACTTTTACTCGCACTCACTCGCTCGATTACTCATTCACAAATCGGCGCACACATGTTTTTGCATGGGAGTCGAATTGGTTCAAAAACTCATTGTTGTTGTGTTGGATGTTTGGCAAGAATCAAGTTGAAGCACTAAACTCGCTTGCATCAACAGGAGCCAGGCCCGGCGGCGACCCACGGCACCGGCGAATAAGCTTGGATTCTGAGCTTATGTCGTCCCGAGACTGTCGCAATCGGCTCCTCCTCTGCAGGGTCTCGAAGAACACCCGGCAGAGTGGCACAGCAGCGGACAAAGTTTGGTAGACTACTCGACAGTCATTCAAAAAAAAGGGCAGTTTTACTTTCGCGATAGGTCCGTCCACGGTTGAATGTGGAACTCACGAAACGAAGCTCGTAGAACTAATCGTTTGCTGCGGCTTAGCGTGGATACAACAGTGACATTGCGCCATATAGATGCACAACATGATGTGAATGCTTTGGGTGGGGCTGAATAAGAATGCAACGAGTGTCGCTCATCACATCTGTGTACAATTGAGCAAATGCGCGACAGGTGATTGAGGAGAGCAGCGATTTGACGTGGGCGGAGCATGTGCGCTTCTTTCGCATCAGAGATACCGACACTGACGACTTGGTAGCATCCTTCTTCCTCGATGCTCACAGACGGTGGGGCCAGAAGAGAAGGGGTTTCTGGTCTTCATCAATACAAGGCTATTCGGAGATTTTAGGCCACCGGTCGACTCCACGCACACCAGCTGTGAACGTCATGTGTGATTTGGAGCCACCCACAGTTGACACGCCCAGCTTGCTTACTCATGGCGAAGTAGTAAAGCTGTTTCGTGTGTTCGGATCAAGCCTCCGCGATCTTTTCTGCAAGCAGCCAGAGGGTCTCCTTTCCGGCCGCGCGGGGCTTGAGACGGACATTGTTGAACTACCTGCCTACTTCCTTGAAAGATGGGCTTACGACCGACGGGTGCTTTCTGAGATGGGCCGACACTACAAGAGTGGGGACCCCCTGCCGCAAGCAGCAATTGATGCTTTGTCTGACTCAAGGACCTTCTTAGCCGGAGTCCGTACTCTTCGGAAAGCTGCTCGGGCCCACATCGATTTGGAGCTTCATGCGGACTATGATCCCTATGGGGACATCAACGTTTTCGATCTTGCCAAGCTCATCGAAGGTGAGTACGCCGTCATCCGCCCGAGAGTGCAAGATCGAGAGCTGTGTAGCTGGCCCTTGAACACTGAGTTGGCCGGCGCCTTCTATGGCGAGCTTTGGGCAGAAGCCCTTGCTGCTGACGTCTTCTCAGTCTTCGATGGCGCAAATGCGTCCGAGCTTTTGGGAAGTTCGGGAGAGCGCTTTCGACGACTTCTGCTGGAACCGGGTGGTGGAAAGGCCCCTGGCACAGCACTTCAGGAGTTCCTGAAACGGCCACCTTCCTTCGCGACCTTCCTGAAAGACGCAAAGCTGCTGAAGGACAACGACCTCGAGGAGATGAAGGAGCCGCAACTGCAGCCACAACAACCGGAAGACGAAGGTGAGAACTTCGACGACTCCTACTACGGCGAGTACGGCGGGGTCGACGCAGACTTCGATGACAGCTATGCTGAGTTCGAAGATGCTGAAGATACGTACTTATCTACATCAAATCCGGACCAGGTAGGTGGATCTGCAAGCTCTCCGGGGTAAAAAGTTGCAAGGAAGAGTCAGTCAGACCGCCGACAAGAAATGCGCGCTGACACGCATCCCAAGTGTAGACCTTGAGCGTGTCCCGCAAAGCTTTCGGTTCAGATATCAAGCGGTTTCAGTGCATTTGAGTGGTTGCGTTGTGTTTTGCGAAGTCAGCTTGTGCACGCATTACGCCAAGCCTGGATGTCGCTCGATGCGCAACTGTTAGGAGTGTTCGTGGGTTCCGGCATGCTACGTTCCCTGCAGCTGGCTCTGGGCTGCGTCATCATAGAGGCAAGTCGAATTCTCGAAAGGGGCAGCTTGGCGGCTTACCATTCGCCCTACTGAACGCCCTTTGCTCAGCGCGCCTGGCGACATCATTCTGCGCCAGATGAAGCTGCCGCGGCCAACTCAACCGAGTCAAGCCGGCAAGTTTGAGTCTTCTCGCCCGCGAGAAAGGGAAGCATCAGAAGGTTGGTGAACGACATCGCGGAGTCTGAATGGCGGGAGCCATCCACCTGGAGCCTGAGCTCGAGGCAGTGCACCTAACGGCCATGCGATTCTTCTCTCGCCCTGTGACTCAGACCGAGACCGTGGACTGAGACAGGTGACTGGGTCGTGCAAAGCAAGGCCCTTGCTCGTGTGGTAAATCTGGGCAGGAACTCCTTCGCTACAGCTGCTGCCGGTGGCTAAGACACGCTTTGCACCTGTTCCTGTCAGTGTAGACTACCCCGAGCAACATGCTAGACATAATGCCACATCAGCTCTTGCAGAATCTCGCTGAAGGCTCCTAGCTCTTGATGTCCTTGGTGTGGTGACTCTTGGCAGGCTTGGGATTTGATGTACCGCAGCAGTAGCTGGAATAGAGATTGGACGATTGACACGGAGGGTGAGCGTGAGCAAGAGTGAAAATTCATTGCTTTTGTATTCATGCCCGTGCTTTGCTTTCTGGCTCGGAGTAGAACCGGCTTGGGGTCCCTGAAGTGCCGGTACGAGTCTTCTGTCAGGCCGAGTCCTTAATATGAATGTCTGGCCGTGCAATTGCCAAGGTCATGGATGTGACCGTTGCTGGTGCACAGGCTGTTCACAGAACTGAACTTGCGTAAAACATTTGCCATGTCTTTCAGGGCTTACCAGAGAAAGCCTACCTCAGCTTGCGAGCTGGTGATGTGCCAGGTGCCCGGAAAATCAGTTACAGTAGGGTAGCAGCGACGTGCCGACTTCATTTCAAGCTTGTGCGTGCCGTGAACACATTTGTTTGGTGCGATCGTGTGCCGAAGGCCTAAACATGCAAGGTCATGCAGACTGTGCACCTGCAGAAATTCACCCCGACTGCGGTTCCACTGCGATCTGGCGCAAGCTCCGACCAGAAAAATCTTTTCAGCAGTCTGGCTGTATAACTGTGCAGATGTCTCATCCGGTGCCATGTATACACGTATGAGAAACATCAGAGCTTGTTGAAACGTGCAGATTCATGTCCACGAACACTAGCAGATGGAAGTCTCTTCGAAGCTTCGTCCGGCTTCAGATGTGTTGTTCGGACTTTTGCAAACAGGTCAACATGCAAAGAACGGTGAGGGAAGAACGTTGCTTTTTGTGTGGGTCTGTAAGTCTTTTGGATTTTTCGGTCCTAGGCGAAAGCAGACCCAGTACAAGCCAGGTGCGTGGTCCGTGTCAATCCAGGAACGATGCGACACCAAAGCATTGTTGGCAGGCGAATGCTTCTCGTTCGACGGTAAGCAAGTGCCGCGGCACCTGGTGGCAGCCCCATTTGTGTACACACATGTTAGTGTCCTTATCATGAGAAAAAGGCTACGACTACTGACAGGTGGTTGATGTCTTCGAAAAAGTTGGCACGGCGCAGGCACTGTTCGCGTATGGTGCCCGACCTGAAGCAGCGCTTGGAGTCTGCAAAGGTGAGCATCTCCGAGCTGTCGAACTGCGACGGTGGATTTGTGCAGTTGCAAGGAAGGCCAGAGCCGCTCGAGCCCGAGCCGAGGAGTCTGGGGTAAAGATGCTTTCGCTCGGATAGGGATGGGAAGATCGTCCTGGACATGCAAGCCAAGGCCGGCCAAAAGGCTAGTCACGGCTAGGCTACTAGCGAAGAAAGCGACTCCATGATAATCCATGCAGGTGCGTTCCCAGATGCCAGAGCCGAAGAAGCGGGTCTCCCGACACCAGGTTCTGCTGGTGCTTTCTTCTTTCAGACATCTTTTGCTCTTGCTGAGCAGGCAGCCATAGATGCACAGCAGTATTTGGAGGCTCGTGGCTTGTGGATGTAGACTTGTTGAACATTGCCGAGTCGTGTTTCATTCGCTTCTCCTGCGAAAATCAAGGCCCACTCCGTTCAGCGAGTGTTGCCTGAACCTTGGCTGACGAAAGCATGTTTTGTTTCACCACTGCCATCTCGAGGCAGGGAATGGTCCATGAGCTGCTGTCTAACCGACCCTCTGATCCGTACTCCTTCATGCTAGGCTACATTCAGGCGCCGAATCCGCCTGTGCCTTTCTGTCCCTGCACCTTACACGTCCAGGCAAGCCAGGCGAACAGGCCAACGCCGATACCTTCGCCTTTCCTCCCGGCAGCTCAGCTGGCAGCTGGGTTGAAATGTCACAAAACTCGGCGGGGCGAAATCGAGGCGAGGGGTCCAGATGAGGACGCCAACACCTTAGAGCTTTAGAGGTCTGAGTGGACTGAAGACTTTCGGAAGGGACCCACTGACGCTGCAAAGGATTTGCCAAACTGGTCAGCAATGCCTGGCCGTGGGGATTCCGAGGTGGGCCGTTGAGGAAGAGTGAGCAAGCCTAAGCCGCTCGCCGATTCTCGGTGCTCTTATTGGGCTGGGGATCCTGCCAGTACCCCGGCTTCCCATCAGATGGTTCACAGCCGCTTCCAGATCTGCCGCGCACCTGTGGCGAGAGTTTCCTGCGCCCTTCAGCGGAGAAAGTGACGCCAAACCGTTGTCACCTAGGTCTCGTCACCACAGCACGCTCGCGCATGTGCTCAAAGAGCAGCCCATGCTTTATGAACATCTCAAGGCGCCCTCTCACAGAGCTTCCAGAAATCTTCGTCTATTGCTGGCCTGTGCTATCGCGAGGATGTGCGCACTCCAAATGGTGTTTCTTTGGCGCAGTGCATCAAGCCTGGGATAGACAACAGAGGCTGGGCAGACGCTGCCCTCGGTTCATGGTGTTGTGGAATTGTGCAGGGCACCCCATTCTGCGCACTCTCGGGCTCATCGCTGCAGTGCGGACCCAAGTGGCCCAGCCGTGCATTCTACCTCACACCCAGCTGGACTCCTGAGGACGAGACCTGCTTCGAGGTCTTCGAGCCGCTTTTCCGGTCGGTGATCGCCTCACGCTGCGTTCAGTCAAGCAGTGGGCGTAGGTCCATCCACTGTGGGAATCATGACTGAAGGTAATGGACAGGTGGTACGAGAGCATCTTGCAAGACGTGCAGCTGCCGAGCACCGTCGATACTCGACAGGCAAGCTAAAAGCGTCCAATGGTAGCTCAGGCATGCTCAGGCTAACTCTGCAGCTCTTTTTTGACAGGCAGGCGAATCGTTGAGAGCTCTCTCCGCCAGTCTGCTGTCTGTGCAGGCTGGAGTTCGCGTTGGTCTTACATGGCTCGACCTAAGCCCTCGACAGGTGACATGCAGCCGCAACATTCGCGGCATTCAGATGCCACCCGCAGCTCAGCGAGAGGCCGGGCATGAGCTCAGGAAGGCCGTCGGAGTCGAAGCGAGGGAGATCCGTCGTGTGAGCAAGGAAAGGAAAGAGGCTGAGCGAGTCGTATTGGAGGCGTTGCTGTCCGTCGAGGACCGGACATGCGAGTGAGCGCTCTGGCAACCCGCGTGTCCGTTCACTGTCGGAGGATGAGTTGCTGAATGGCGGGGACTACTTCCCTCTGCAACTCAGCACCGATAGATGTGAAAGGGAGTCGGTGGCCTTCCTTCGCTGCTAGGCGTGGCTCTGAGACGTATCCATCGAAGCCGAAGGGGATGTCGCCTTCCTCCGAGCAAAAGCTCAAGGCAGAGATGGCAGAGTCCTTCCTGACCGTGGCGGTTCAAGCATACATACGTACATACATACATACATGCATACATACGTACATACATACATACATACACGCATGTACACATGCACACGTACATACATGCGTACATACATCGATACGTATATATATATATATATATAATATGTATATATATATATATATGTTAGCACAAAAATTTCATCTATTTATTCGTGTATAGCTAGCGAATGAGTTAAGCCTGTTTTGGCAGAGAGGCAGGCCAGGGCGAGACACCAGCGTGTTGTTGATGGTATCAGTGTAGGGGGGGCTAAATAGAAAGGTTGAGTAAATTGAGAGGTTCACAGGGGGCTCGGGCTAGCCAGCTGGCCGGCTGGCTGGCTGTATGATTGGGTCAGGCAGCTAGAGAGATAGATAGTTAGACACATAAATGGATGGGTAGATGGATAGAATAACAGAGGTTGATGAAGCAGTCATCTGGTCAACCAACTCAGCAAGATGCCAAATCATCAAGTTATCGTTCCTGAATGGGAGCTGCAGCAGCATGTTGAGTCTTGGACCGTGCATCTGATCAATCGCCATCCGAACCGTCGGCCAAGAGCCAAGGTCGGTATGGCTACGTGCAGTCCGGTTTCTGTCTTGATGTCTGTGGAGGCTGCCGGCGAACTGCTGGAAGAGCCGCAATCGGGACTGCTCCTGTCCAGTGGCCTCGGTAGACATTGGCCAGAGGCCAGAGCAGCCGTGTCCATGCTGTGTGATCGCTTTTCTGTTCCGTTCTGTTCTGTTTCGGCCACTTCACTCCAGCGATCTTCCTAGTCGGGCGTTTCCTGAAGCAGACATCTACATCTGTCCTCCACGGTGGACTTAGCAGAGTGTTCCTACGAACAGCCGGAAATCTGTGGGATTTGCCAACGCAGACCCAGTCCTCCCACTTCCTCCCGTCCTCCGTCTGTGAGATGAATGGTTTCCACAGAGGGGCATGCTTCGTGTTTGATAGGCAGCTTTTAGCAGGAAATGTGGTTCTTCGCTGCCGAAAGATCAAGTGTGCTTTGATTGCTTTTCAGGAAGAGCTGTCGTCCGTTTTGTCGCAGTCTTTTCCGTGATGGCAGCACGAAAGAGTCATGTTTATGGTCAAGAACGGAAATGTTAGCAGGCAGACGGGAGGTTGTATCGAACGCCTGTGTTTGGGCATGAAACAGGCTGGCGTGCTGGCACAGAAATCGAAGTTATAGCCATTCGTGTAGATGCATCTAATATTTTCTGACAAAGCGAGCGCAGACGTGCAAACCGTCAACTGTAAAGCATTGGTTCTGCCAAACTGCAAGATCAAATTCTTTGGGTTCACCAAATCCACAGGGAAACCAAAAAACAAGAGCTACGGCTGATAACCAATCAAGAGGAAGGAAGGTACTTACACCCAGCCAACCCTCTTAGAAACCGGGGCTCTGACTGCATGCCCTTCGGTCTTTTCCTTGAGCCACATATACGCCGTCTCAGGCGTTAACATGCGAAACTAACGGGGCCTCTGAACATTTAAATTAAAGTGCCTCTGCTAAGTCTCTGTCGGGCCTCTGGGGTCGTATTCCTTCAACTCTGTTGCACCAACAAAACGTCCAACCTGTAAGAACGAGCTCTCGAGAATTGAGCCTTTCGCAAGCTAAGGAAGCGAGGAGAGTGGCAATCCCGAGCATGCAGCACTACTCAACCCAGCCGAGGATTTTAGTGGCTGTTTCTCTGCCATAGTCGGGTGCTGCCTTTGTGCGCGCCAGCCACAGGAGGGCGCCGCACAAAGCGCCCCGAGCTGGTTTTTGCTACCGAAGGACCTGACCGCGGAGCGAGGACGGGCGCAAAAGCCCGCAAACGCAACTTTTACAAAGCAAGGGGCTAAGCCAAGAACTCCAATACCGAGTGGTGTAAACCACATGATATGATCCACAGAGATGCAGGAATGAAGGTGTAAGAAGGCAACCTGCTAACAGGATACATGATTTCGATCATAGCATGGGTCAAGCAGTCAATCCAAGCGTGTGTGTTTTGGCCCATTCGTGTTTGTGGATTCGTGTTGTTTATATATATATATACACACAAAACAACACCTTTTTAAAGTATGAACAAAATGAAATTAAAAAACACTTTCATTGAAAAACCAAAACACCTTAACCTCAAGTAAGGTGTTTTGGATGCTCTGGGGGCAAGTCGGCCGTCCACACCGGCTCGGAGACCCCTAGAGAGACCCTGCAAGGCCTCGCAAGACCACCGTTCGCTGCTGCACATGGAGGAGGCCGTGGGAAGCGAGAGGGCGAGGAGGGCGAACCGCCGAACAAGCCAGCAAGGAAGCCACGCTTGCCGAGCACACGCTGAGCTTTGCGTGAGTAGAAGCAGATTGGCATCCTCCAGTGTAGGCTGCTGTATCGTTACCCCCGCATCAAGGTCGCTCCTCAGAGGAGATGGCCTGATGAGCGCGGAGTGGGATAGGGTCGTGGGTCTGGTTGTCGAACGGACAATCGCCTGAGAGCCGTCGGACGGTACATCGTTGGCACACCTCCATAGGCGCGTCCTGGAGGATGCCCGCAGTTCCGGTGACCGCCATCAGAGCGAAAACGTTTTGGACGCCCCTGCGCATCCCAGGACGTTCAAAAAACTTCGTCGAGTGGCCGTTGCAACTCCGCTATACTCGCGCACCACTTTGCACACCGTAGCTTCGCAGCCTCAATAAAAACGGGTGGGATTTCGCCGGGCGGCAGACACCAACAAGGCGACTCCGACCCCCAAGCCTAGTCCGATGCGAAGTCCAATCGAGGCCGTCGACAGGCACCCCGTTGCCGCCCTAGTTTCGGTTTCGGCTTACCTTTCTGGTCCCAATGTAGGCTGTGCACTCGGCGGTTCGTGGCCGTTGCGTCCGGAAGCTCTTTCCAGTGCTCCTCCGGTCCTCCGTTCGCTTCTCCAAGTCTGTCTTGTGGCGAACCTGTTGGCCTGTGGCCTTTTGCGCTAGGCGCTCAGCCGGCTTTGCCGTGCCCTGGTAGCCCCCCCTAGTTTCGTGCGAACAGACCTCGATGCCTCTC
>CAJNDV010034497.1:41549-94801 GCA_905221635.1 Symbiodinium sp. CCMP2456 | reverse complement strand
GGGGATCGCTTCGCGTCATTGCTGTGCGAGTTTGAGTTCACCATTGGCAATACCCAACAACAACAACAAGCTCGGTGAGGTGAGCATATAGCGTATCTTCGATACCAAACCCTCACGCATTTCGGTTTAGGCTCTTAATATAGGTTTAGCGTTGTTGCGTGTTGCAGCACCGCGCCTTCATGGGAAATGAGTCTTCAGACCTGGGGTTACTTCCCCGCCAGTGCGAAGCTGCTTGTGTTGGGTGCCCATTTTTCACTGGAAGCGTGGTCCCTGTGTTTAGTTGAACAACACTGTTTTTGAGGGGTTGCAAGCCAGATCGTCCTCGTCTGCAAGGTTGTTGTTGGGTGTTGTTGGGGTCCGTGCCGGAGGTCCACTCACCGACCCACCAGAATATCACCTGCTCTTCCAAGGAACCTTTTGTTTAGGTTGCGGGGGAATAGTCGCAGGGCCTGAATACTGAGTACTGTTTGCTCGCGATATGCGTTCAAGTGCAGTGGCGGCGTCTGCATTTATGGTTTGCAGATGCTGGGCTTCTGCCGATATCCTCTTTGTTGTTCGGCCCATTGGGTTTTGGACGGCAGGAAAGAAGCATTTCCCGTTAACCGCCTCAACTTTCCTGAGAGCACCGCCTCTCTTGCTGACGGAGGACTCCGGACTCCGGTGAGCCCGGGATACGAAATCCCATGCCCACAGCCAACTCAGGACCGTAAGTAATGTATAGTGTATCTAGTGTATAGCATGTTGCTCCTAGGCCGCGTGTTTCACCTTGACAGCCAGAAGCTGCGAGGCTCGCTTTGTCGCGTTTGAAGCAGAAAGCCAAAACGGAAAACAAGACCCAAAAAGACAGAACGCCAGAGCACTTGCAATCCCGTGTCGAAGCCATATCATTGTGCACTTCAAATCAAATCAGTTCGTGCAGAGGTGAAAGTTCCACGTTTTTTGCTTTTGGCATGTTCCTCCACGACACAAGTCTGGCAAGCTCGCAATACTCGAGACGACCCCGTTCGAAACTTTGCACGGAGGGCCGATGTGACAGACTCGGGATTTCCAGACGGGCGAGGGACTGCACTAGGGTATGGGAGCGCCTCGCATTCACAAACAAGTTTGTTGTCTTCTGTTCATGCCTATAGTACAGAACTAGCTACCATAGCATCAATTCGCCGTTGAAGAAACACGAAGCATACCTTGTTGCGGTTCATTCTTCGTGCCATCTTACGTTGACGAAGTGAACGTCCCAGGCATCAATCGATATCAATTGCTTTGCGAGTTCATCCAAAAAGCATTGGCGATTCAGGCACGAGGTGTTTTCACCAATGATAGTGGCATGGTCGTGTTCGTGAACGAGGCCAGCGGCCAGCTGTCATTGCGTACTTGAGCTCGGATGTTTGATATTTGCGCAGGCAGACCACATACGAATGGCCTACCAAAGAAGAGATGGAGATGTCTGGAAGGCCAGAAGCCAGAACAGAAACAGCAACAGAACGGTGGCGACAAGCGTGACGATGGCGCAGTTCGAACCGAGGCGCTGGACGGGACGCTACGTCTCGAGCGAGCCCTTGCCGTCGCTTTGCAGGCCCGCCCCCAATCTGCGCCTTCAGTGCACGCCAGGGAGAGAGGGACGGCGAGAGAGAGAGAGAGAGCACAAGGGCCCAAAGAGAGAAAGACAGATTGAGACAGGAGGCTTGAAACCAATGTGGGACGCAGACCGCGCGCGAAACAAAGGAAATACCTCTTAAAGTTTCTGGAGCTCAGGGATTACAGTTGAGGGTCTTCAGGTTATTTAATGACGCAAGCGTGTGTATCGGGGACGCGCATCAAGAGCGATGCTCACGTGCCGATCGCTCCGGCCGCCGCCAGAAATGCAAGCTATGGACCTTGCAAAAGCCGTCCCTTCGAGCTATCGCAGGAAGGCGGCCGGAGCTTCAGCTCCTCGAGCTGGAGCCTTGGGTGCTCTCCGTTCTCGCCAACCTTCTACATGCTGTGCTGTGCTGTTGACATCTGTTGACTCTCAGGTTTGGGCTTCCTGAACCACTGCCCAGCCAACGTGGGCTGCGCCCTGCAGGCAGGGGCACGTGGCCGGCGCGGCTTTGCCTCTCAGCTCGTGTCGCGCACTTCCACAGGCGACTGCCAGGCTGCTACTGCCCAAGTTGTCCACGGATGAGCCTAAGCTGAAGGCGACATGACTCGCACCATAGTAGGGAAAAGGTTGGGGACCTCCCTCTCTCTCTCTCTGCGCCCACGTGCGGATATGCATGTGCGTTTTGCTTGTCCTTTTGGTGAAACAGGCGCTATGTAGACAAAGTGGCCAGGGCCCAAAGATATGCGCCGAGATAAGAAACCGCCATAGTTCAGCAACAGTAAGAAGCAAACGCCTATGCGCAGGTTTGTTACCCTCTCGGCGCCGCGAGTTAAGCGAAGAGGGTGAACGGATGCCTGTTTGGGAGGCCTGACATGTGCTACCAGCACCTTGCTGTGGTAATGTAGGGTCCCCGCAGCTCAGGTTGCTGTTGCTCGAACAGCGAATGCATCCGCAGAAACGATTGCGGGCACACTTGCTGCTGGCTGTCGAAAGCTGGTGGCGGCCGAGATGGGCGAGGCGGACGTGAGAGCGCGAGGATTGTGCGCTGAGTGTGCGCTGAGCCTATAGACAAGGCCGACCCAGAAGTGTCGACAAGCGCCGTCGCTGCCAGTCCAGCAGAATTTCCGAGAGAAGTGTGTCCCGCAGAGATGCCGGACATCAACGACAGGCAAGGCATGGCAAGGCTCTCGAACACAGCTTGAGAGGGAGAGAGCAGGCACAGCCTCGCTGCTGAAATCCTTAGACGAGATCCGTCCATCTACTACACACTCAAGGCACGAGACAGATTCCACTGACACAGTGCAACTACTACTTGTAGGTGGATCTGTGTTGACCTGTCCACTCCTACCCATTGATGCCAGCTGTCGCACACGCCGCAAAGCCTTGCGACCACTTCCAACATGAAAAGGGGGTGCGGAGTCGAGTGCTGTCGGTGTGGTGCATGCTTGACAAGCGTTGGGCAGAGCTGCAGCTCCTTGATGTCGCCAGGACAGATGTACACCGCTGGGTGTCAACTTTGCGACCTGCATAAAGACTTGTTTCGACAACATTGGCCACCGAATGATAAAAACGGCCGGCGCCCCAGCTGACAGAGAGGGAGCGGCAGTGTCGGTGCAACTTAGGCATGCATGTTGGGCTAAAAGGGTTGCATGATCTAGACGGCACTTTGGTACCAAGATGTGTAGAATGTAGCTGTACTTAGCTAAGCAGAAGATCCAGTGGCCCGTAGTTTTGTCAGTTCTCGAAAACAGAATTCGCGGACAGATCGCGAAAGGATCATTATCTTGAAGATGTGGCATACCACTCGGGACGAGCACTGATATGATTGATAAGTGGCAAAGGAGAGGAAGGTTTCTGATTTTGAACTCTGAATGGAACATGAAGAGTCAGCTAGATAATGATTCAAAAAAGCTCTTCGTCAAAGCGTCAAGATATCAACAATCTGAGATATAAAGTTTTCGCGTCCGTCACCCGCCTTAAAACACCAAGAAGGATTGTTAAACTGTTCAAAAGTAGGAGCAGCGCCATATGTAGGATTTTCAACCTGTAGAGTGTATTCTACAGCCGTGTTTTTGGACAGTGTTGAAGACTTGTGTCTATGTGTCCGTGTGTACGTGTGTCCGTGTGTGCGTGAGTGAGTGAGTGCGTGCGTGCGAGCGAGCGGGCGTGCGGGCGAGCACGCGTGTGCGGTACAGAAAAAATACATATATGGTCACCCCTGCATGACAGACCACTTACTTTAAACCCTGCTCCCACCGGCGGTTGCGGCCTTTTTCGCCTTTTTCGCGGGTTCGGGATTCAAGCCCTGCTTCGGCTGGAGAGACTGCCGGAAATGTTGTTTTTTGTTTTTGTTTTTTTGCTTTTTTGGTCTTTTGGCTTTGGTGTTCCGATTAATATGGGTAATCGGCACTGTATAAGAAACTCCCGTAAAACCCAAGGCAAAAATAACAAAACACCAAAGAACCAACACATCTTAAACACACACACACACAAACACAAAAACAACCCAAATTACCAAAACAGTTCCGGTATTCTCTTTGGACCTTTGTTTTTTGGTCTTTTGCTTTTCGGTCTCGTGCTTCATCTTTGGTGTTGCGCCCCTGCGCTCTTGCCGGAGATCCCCATACCAACGCTCTGAATCTTGAACCCTATCCCAAAGCATCTGTACAGTTCTTTTTAGGATTCTACTATTCGTTTATGTAGGTTTGATCCTCAGGTTTTTGAAAACATTGTGTTATTGAATACTCTGGTGCCAGTAGTCGTCTCAGAACAAATTACTTGATTCAGTTTTTGTTCTCACACATGCCCATATGCGCAACCGGGATTACGAAGCCTCACACATGAGTAACAACTGCCTCGGATCTTGCAGAAGTATCTATCATCAACCATATAATTAGAATAAACATTATCCTTGTTTGTATATTTTGACTCTTCCGTGATTCTAGTCTTTTCGAGCCGATTTCATATCTAGGTGAGTAGTGGTTATGTCTAATCAGTTGTCGTTATCGCAATGACACAGAGACGCTTCTATTGAGCCATGTTGTTCCATATATTTTGCAGATTTCTATCGCTGACTTAACATTAGTCACTAAATCATTAGTCCACTACTTCACGACTTCATACAATCGTATATGCAGCACCAAGCCGTATTGCCAGATAAATGCCGGTATAACTGTAATCTTGACGTCACTACATTAAAATTCTAAGTGTATTTGTCACAAGAGTAGTAAATTTCAGCAATAGCAGCTATTCGTAGCAGTTCGTGACCCACTAATTTAATTGCAGGCATCGGTATGTGCACTGGGATTACAATCGTCATACACCTACAATGTTCCGTTTGTTTTGCAGTTTCTTCACATTATAGGTGAACCGTGGTCCATTACTTCACTGCTCCATGCAATCGTATACGTAACACCAAGCCGAATTGCCAGATAAATGCCGGTATAGCTGTAATCTTAAAAACCATTACATTGAAGTTTTAAGTGTATCGTCCAAAGAACAGCAAATTTCGGCATGGCAGTTATTCGTTGCAGTTCGTGACCCACTATTGTAATTGTAGGTATCGGTATGTGTATTGGAACTATACATGCCTATCCAATCCCCACTTCCATTCTCAGTCATACCTAAATTACGACTATATTCTGCTATGCACGAACTATCGTATCAAGTGTAGTCAGTGTACTCCCAGTATTACATATACCAATGCTATAGTTGCCATTACCCATATCACCGTTACTGTGGTTAGAAATGCCGTTCTGCTTCCTTGAGTATTTCTAACACTCTGTACCTCCTCTTTTTTCATTATCGTCTCAGATTACATTTGCTGGATTGGTCACTCCTGTGCGATTAGCATTGGGTAACATCATTTCAGGCCAGCCAAACCAAACATTATCAGCTACATATATGAGTTGTTGAGTCCTGTGTTTATTCACATTTTGATTAGTATGTAACGACCAAGCTCCTGAATATTCACACTTGTGCTTTCATAGAACGATGGGGTAGTCCGGAAATACATTGAAGCTGGAGGCTTGATATTCTTGAAGAAGCAAGATTTCAAAATGTGGCTGCTTGTTGAATTTTGCATTCAGCAGGTTGGTTCTTGATATCTCGTCCCTATACCAACAAACCTTTACCTGCATCTGAAGTCTGTGCATGAGCTACAGTAAGTCATGTCCATTCCTTCGTTGGTCGAACTGGGTGTAGTCTTTTGTGTAAAAGCAAAATCATTGTAAGCATGTTACACTTAGAAAATTATGACCATTGAACAATCATGTATGCTCCAATTGTGTTGTGGACTCCAGTTGTTGCGGTGATCAGAGGTCTGTACTGCAAGCGACTGCACGCGTGAGTTAGCCATTTTCGATTAGTTCGAGTTTTCTTCGAAAGCAAAGCTGGTCTTCCTATAGTATCATCTTCACGCAGAGGTTACTGATTGACATCTATGTTTGTACAGGACAAAAGGGAGAAGTTCATCAATAATGCTTAGCAATCATCGCGCTTAAAGACTTGCCAAATGCATGGTTGAAATCTCCATTGAGGTTAAGTGCAAGCTGCGGGTCTTACACAAGCCAAGGTTGAAAACAACTATTGACACAACGGTAGGCTCGAGATATAAATTGAAATTTCCAGCCCAATGAGAGTAACCTCAAGCTTCTTTGAATCTAGCCACGTCTATATTTTCCTTGCGATATCTGTCGCCGGGGGGTGAGCATATGTATGTATGTATATATATATATAGAAACATATTCATTATACATATATATATATATATAGATGTGTGTGTGCGTGTGTGTGTGTGTGTCTCTCTCTCTCTCTCTCCATTATTCCTGAAATGTGCGAGGTTGGTGCAGTGGCAGGAGATGAGCACTCATACGACACCTTCAGTTTGCTCTTTGAAGACATCATCAGGCATCACGCCGGCTCCACGGCTGTTGCACTCTGTGCCGAGCCGGTGCCAGGATGCGACATCCGAACTGGTCGGGCTTCCGGCACAGGAGCCTTCCGTTGGAAAAGCGACGTAAGCTTACCTCGCCCCTTGCTAGAGCACTTCGTGCCAGGACGGACATGGATGCATGGAAGATTTGGGATATGCCTGAAGCAGGCTGTTGTGTATGCGCCTCTTGAAATGCAGAGCACCTTCGTCAGCCTCGTCAGGTGATCGAGCAGTTTTTGCTCGAATCCGGGTGAGCCGAAACTTGCATGGCTCACGGATGCTGCCAGCTTGCAGTGTGGATGAGCGTCGGGCTGTGGAGAGCGTACTTGTCATGGCCTCAACAGTGTGCACTGATGGCACTAGCCGCTAGCCCGTCTCTCCCGGAACGCTTTTTGCCTGCTTCAGGCCCACAGTTTGTCCTCTTTGACCGGCACGTTGCAGGTACGACATCTCTTTCTTGCTGTGCTCTGCTGCTTGACTTCGATTGTGCATCCATCAGGGTGAATATTTTCCACTGAGTGGATCACACAGCTACATGCCCAAGCCTGGTGGAATGAGCCAGATGCTCTGCAAGTTTGTTTGTACACATCATAACACTACCATCATCACCAGCTGAGGTGAGGAAGAGGAGCTGGACTTGCATGCGGAGGGTCTACTCTTCGAGGAGCCAGACTCCTCTGTGCCTGGTCGATTTTGTGACATGCGCATCACCGTCGGTAGATGTCTGACAGCGATACTCGCCAAGGTGTTGGTCTCTTCTGGATATGCCAGAGATTGGTTGCGCCCATACTCCGCTTGCTGGGACTGCGCATCCGGTGATGGTACATGTATCGAAGTTGCCCAGGCCTGATGCTCGTGGAGTTTTTGTTGACGAGCAACGCAGTTTTGCGGCCTTCGTCAACGAGGTCCGAAAATGCCTAGGGCCAAAGGGTCATAGCAGCTTAGACGAAAAGCGCTTTCGTAGCTGGATCATCTCCGGGTCACCGGCACCGACCAGTCGAGCCGACCCAGCTTGAGAGCTGTGCGGGCCCGGCATGGCTTATGGGACGTGTCGTCACATCCTCGCATTGTCCCGCCAGAGAGGTGTGAGCGGGTGTTCTCGGTCCTTGCCGCACTAGAGGCATCGCTGCCGCAGTCTCCAGGCTGTGTCGTGACATGCAGAGTCTTTGCAGGCTGAGCTGGATTCGCAGGGGCTGGCATTTGCTCGGGACGACCGTCTCGGCCGTCTCGGCTCGCCTTCGCATGTGGTAACTTCCATCTTCAGCTTCGCGCCGCATCGCCAGGCTTCCTCGGGCCGGATCCGTCGCTCTTGGGGACCTGCTTGACTGCCAGTCTGGCCCTGAGAGTGCAACTTACAGGAGGGCCGAAGATTCGCATTGCGAGGTGTTGCGATTCGCATTCCACTTCTTAGCAAACAGCCAGAGCTCTGATCTCAGTTTGCGAAGGCCCGTAGCAAAGAGTTTTGGAGATGTTTTTGGATTTCAGCTTCCCTCGGGCAGAGGCTTGGGCAAACATAGCCCGACATGTGTTGTGCAGCCTGTGAACAGTTAACAGGCGGTTTATGAATTTGGCAAAAGTCCGACTCCTCATGCGGAATTCCTGAAGGCCATGTGAAGGGTTTTCCTTGGAGTGTTGCATCGTGCAGCATCTGGTATCATGGCATGATGGAGATGGGGGATGTGAAGGCAAAAGCGCCGTCTGAGGCCGTCGCAACTCGAATCTCCTCTCGCATGACAGTCGTGCTTCTCGATAGCCCTTCCGCATCGCTATCTGTGGGACAACCTTTCTGGCGCGTGTGCTCGCGCAGTTGCACGCATAGGTCCGAGGCGCCGTCCTCGCAACGTCCATCTCGACAAAATGACACCCTCGGAACGGATAGCACAATCAGAGAGCCCTTGCAGTCTGTTACCCGGGTGCCCACAGCAAGCGGCCGAGTAGGCTGCCCCCAAGAATGGACACATGGCTCAAAACAGAGAGAAGGCGGTCGTCCTTGTATCGTTCCACAGGAGGAGAACCATGGCCAGTGACGAGTCGCAAGAGTTGAGAGGTACTTGCAGAGTGTCGTCATGTGGCCACAGCTGAGATGCAAATTCATCAGCCAGAATCATCTTTCTGCACCTTTGTGGAACCGGTCTGATGGTCTGCACAACAACACGGACTCATTGCACGGCAACATGTTGGACTGAGCAAAGCCATGCGAAATAATTGGCACTCCATCATCTGTTAGGAGGATCCTCGCTGTATCAGGTGCATCTAGTGATCCTCCTCAGGCTGACCCACATACATATGAAGCAATGACATCACAAGAGAAGATTATCATGCTGAGCATGAAACTCCACGAACGACTTGCATGGCCTGCCAGCGGTCTAAAGTTCTGTTTGGTCGCGAGCTGGAAGCCTCAGGTTCCGCAATCTCTGCCAGCAGTTGAAGCTGCAAGCGCAGAGCTTGGAGCAATACTCGAGTTTGCAGGTTGTGTTCCCTTGCCTCCAGGCCAGTCTCTGTGCCAACACAGAGATGGGGTTGCACCAGGGAGTCTGGGAGGCACCTGGCCTGGGCGTAAACCGTTTGCATCCAGTCCAGTGCCCTCCAGCCAGGTCCAAAACTCATTGCGACTGGGATGTTCGGAAGTGGAGCAGGCTCCCTGTTGTTGTCCGTGGGCATGGTTTTGCACGGGTGAAGCACGCCCTGTGAAGGTCAATGCCGTGATCGAGGCCTGCCGCGCGCTTCTGGAGCTTGAGGCGATATGAAGAGATGAAGCTCTTCGTTTCTTGTAGCTGACTCTGCATGAGAGTGCATGTCAGGCCAGGCTCGAACGTGGTGAACAGCTCCACCTGACGGACGACGCGGAGGAGGAGGTCGATTTAGGTGGGAGACTAGGACACGGATCATTTCGTGTTGGAGGGAGGGGACGAATGCCGCAAGGTGCCATTCCGACGAATCCTGGTGAGGGCAAGGTGCCAGGCACCGGCGATATCGAATTTCCGGGATTTCCAGTGGCCCCGGCAGCATGCCCGTTCACGAGCAGACGAGCAGCACCAGATTGAGAGCTTAGGTCGATGCATGCCCAAGAGATCTTCCTGATCTCTCGAGGCAAGGCGGAGCTCCTGAGAGGCTTTGCGCTCTGCTTTGCACTTCGGAACTTCCGAAGGCATCACTCCTTGATGGCAGAAGTTCTCACGTCAGACTCGGCCATCTACAACCGGCTCAAGGACCCTGAAAGACGCAAGGGTCTGTTGTATCCTGACTATTCCTGACTGCTTGAAGGACCTCCGGACACCTTTGGGAGTCTCCCTGGCGAGGACTGACACAACGAAACTCGCAAGACTCAAGCACGGGAATAGGGACCACACGGCTAGACTTTGGTGTCGCTGTCAGATGTATCAAGCCTGGGATGGACAACCCGGGGCACAGCTTCTTCCGTGTAATCGGAGCTACAGCCGGCGATGCACATTGCCAGAGCCTTGTGCCATAAGTGTTCCGAATTGCATGCGTATGAGTATCGTGCAGATGCGGTTGTGGGCACGACCAAGGGGTGTGAATAAGAGTCCCTTCCCTCCCCCGCAGTGTATCCCGCTGCTCGCTCAGCCCTTTCACAGCATAGCACGTCGGTCAGCCCTTCAATTTTTGTATTTTTTTTTTTGCGTTTGGGGTCGGAACACGTCAAACGATATCCAAAACTTTTCGTTGAACGAAGCTGCTTGCAAGGTTATGACGTCTTCCAGGCACTTTTTGACCCAATTCTCCGCGCAAGGCCGAATAGCACGATCAGCTGGCATTTGCCTGTGATGTAAGAGCTTCGTTGGCCAATGTGCTCAGGCAGAGTTTGAACCGAAAGGGCGCCCTTCACCACGTGCAGTGCAACAAGCCCGAGGACGAAATTGTCGAATGTTGACGGTGCGATTGCAATGATCCAGTCGTGCCAATCCGTGCACTGGCAGTTGAGTTGAGGAGCTTTCGACGTGCTTAGCCGAAGCCAGAGAGAATGTGGCAAGTGTGCAGGCACTTCAACTTCGTATCCCTGCGCATCTGAGCGACTGTTTTGTTTGCAGCAGGTGTCGCTGCAGCGGAACTTATCGCGATTTCGGTTCACACCGGCCATGTCACTGGATGATCGACAGAAGGCGCCGGTAGCGAGTGCCTGAAAAGCTTCGCCTCGGATCCGCCAGTGGCGCCGCCGGCGGATCGTGTCAGGTTGAGAAAGTTTTGTGCGCGGCCTTGGCTGCTCTTCCCGAGGAGTTTGCTGGCGAGTTCGCCCTCCAGGCTCCCAGCCTCACGAACATGGATTTTCATGCAATGTGCGAGGTACATGCCCTTGAGAGGGTCTACATCCACAAGTTCAAGGCATGTTCTCAAGACATTCAATGCAGAAGCCACCTCATCTTGGATAGTGCGATTAGCTGCTGTCCTGGAGTTCATTGCTTTAGCAGGCCCGGCATGTCGGAGGCGGAGGAAGCAAAGCTGCAAGAGCGCAAATGGCTATTTGAGGTCCTTGCCGGTCCTCGTTTCATCACTTGCTTTTGAACTTCAACCACAGTGGAGACATTGGCGTGTAGAGACGCAGCTGCCAATCTCCTGCAGCATTCGGCTTAGTCGGCGAAGTCAGTTTCATGATTGGACAGCTTACATACGGACGGTGATATATTCGACGGAGTAGCTCGAAACACAGCATCTGAGCATGTCCGATGTTCAATGGTCGTTCGCAGGCGGCGGGACGTGGAATGTCCTCTCGCCCGAAGATTCAACTGCACTCGAGGCAGCCATGAAGAAAGCGAGAGCTGAAGCGAAGGATGCACTTCCCGTGCGACTGGGACCCCATAAGACGGAGTATGTCGTTGATTTCATAAAGATGGAACAGCGCAATCCTGTCACGGGCAAGATCCGGGCTCTCAAGCGGGAGCCGGGTGAGCGTGCCAAAGCGGAGCCGGCTCACACAGCTCCGGTGCAATCGGCTCGCCAGTGGAGGGTCGGTGAAGCTGTGGAGTGCTTCAGCATTTCGCAGGCGAAATGGTGCAAGGGTGATGTGGTGGCCGTGAAGAAGGACTGCGTGACGGTGGAGTACATAGCCAATCAAAGCAAGACCATGAAGCATTTGCCACCCGACCATGAACATCTCCGACGCCCCATCCCAGCAGCTATGCCGGCAACAGACCTAGCTGCTCCTGTGGCCAAAGCAGTGCCCATATCAGCCTATCCAAAACCTGTTCCGCCGACTGCAACCCTAACCGGTGTCACTGGCCGTGGATTCCCACAAGAGGCGCCTCAACCAACATTGGACGAGGTGCCCTTCTTGGGAGAGCGGCAGCTTGCTGACGTGCAGGACGAGACAGTGCTGCGCTTGCGTCGTCTTGTCCGACATGGAGATTTGAGGGGTTCCCAGAGAACTCTGCTCAGGGCGAAGCTTCTCAATGTCGAGTTAGGGGATGATCTTCTAGCACAAATCAAGTCACTAGAAGCCGAAGGTGAGTTTGCCTTGCTGCTGCCTTCTTGATTGCGCCAGAGAAACGAGCGCTGCCGGGTGATGGACGTGGTGGCTTTGTTAGCCCACCGTGCAAACCACGTGAAACCAAGTGATTGCTTCATCTGATGCCAGTCGCTGCACTGCTCGCAGGCGCCAGATGCTCCATCAATTCTCGCAACCGGAAGAGCGAGACACTGGCCACAGGCACGATGCAGCGGATCGCAGCAACAGGACAGTTGCGCTACTGAGCTGATGCATACTGGCACAGGCTCGGGGAGTGTTCCTGAGCCGCAGAGAAGATCTCGCTGCATGGGTTAACGACGAAGATCACCTGCCATGAGCTGAGACCACAATTTGTGCAACCTGATCTGAGCTGTTGTAAGGTTAGAAAGCGTCTGAGTCTGAGGCGACTCATGGTTCGGCGGTACGACGGCGATCTGAAGGCCCAGATGCCTGAAGACTATGCAGGGCCTGATGCCGATATTGAATCCCAGGCAGCTTTCGCCAGTGTGTATGCCGCGGAGAAGGCTTTGAACATTTCTCTGGGCTTCGTTTTTGTTCGCTTGCTTCTGCCAGGCTTTGGCGCAATCTTTGTCACAGTCCCTTGGCCATAGTTTCGCAAGAAGTGATCGCCGTTTCCCCAGTCTCCGCCGTTCCGTTTTGCTGCTCCTGTCTGCACAGAAAGGTCTCGGCTTCCTGACTACCTGTCCCAGCAACCTTGGCACGGCTTTCCGCTGGGGGCTTGTCGAGTGACGTTGTCTTTGCGACACCATCACCAAGCACGCGCTCAGGCGTGAAGGTGCGAGTGACGCTTCCTCTGCTCGGGCGGAACGAAGGCTTTTCTGATCTGGCACGTGCCCTTGGTGTGCAGGCCGGAGCGATAAGCAGCAGGGAGCAGGCGAAGAGGCTAAGCTGGCTAAGCTGACTGCAGGCCAAGAGGGTGATCCGGCCAACGTTCGACGGAAACTGGGACATCTCGAACGCGGTGCAGCTCAACGTCTCGGAAGTAGAGCAGGCAATTCGGGGGAGCTGGGTGTGGGTGCAGAAGAGTTCTGCGTGCGTGTGTGTGTGCGTGTGTGCGCGTGCGTGGAGGCCAACGGCTTGATTGCTGCCGTGCGAAAGATGCATGACTTGGAGCTGCAGCTAAAGTCGGGGCAAGTCCTGGATTTAGCGACGGAGGCACGCAACTGGGCTCCCTGTTGCTTTGTGGATCTTTGAGGGGCTCGAGGTGCAAATAGCGCCCATTCAATAGCCCGGTAGCAGCTTTCGATCCTGTTCATACAAGTCTGTCCAAGGCTACACGTAAGCCCGCTCACCTTTCAAGAGTAGCTTGCACGAACCTCGCAAGGTAAACACACAAGACGACAACCAGAAGTGGGCACCAACTACTTGTACGAATTTGGCGTCATTAGAACGTTGACCATGGAACCCGTGCTGGAATCAACATCTATTGGGGGTTTGTTCTTTCTGGGCGATTTATGTTGGGATGCCAAGCGAATGTACCGGAAGCAGAACTTGTTTTGGCATTCTGAAGGTAATCGATGTTCGCTGTGCATTGTGGGCAGAAGGGCTATGCGACACCATGACTGAGAGCGGTTCCCACGGAAGGAAACATTTTGCGCAACATTCCATATTTTCCCGCAGTTTCAGCTGAAATGTTGGGCTGTCCCAGGCGGAGAACTTCCGCTTGTCGATGCTGAAGGCCGGGACCGGGATGTGCCAACAGGCTCTAGACTCACAAGCTGTCGCAGAGGCTCCCGAGGACACCTCCGGACTCGGAGCTGCAGAGGAGAGCCTCCCAATATCTTCTCATAGTCATCCGGGCATGGCAATGTCACAATGTGCACAGGTTCCCGGCTTTCCTGCCCATGAATGTCCCGAGGTGCTTCATTTGAATGCTTGTGTCTGTGGCTGTGTGCTTTGTCGCACATTCCTTTCCACGGAGGAGCTTCCAGACCTCTCAGGCTGGACTTCAGTGAAAAAGCAGCACACCGGCTGTCACCTGCTTCTCAGGCTTCAACAGCATCGTGGCTGACTTGCTCAAGCGAGATCCAGAACTATATCGCAGGCAGGAGAAGGATTGTTGCTGCACGTCTCAGCCTCCCTGTCGCGTCAGGCTTCGCACAATGAGAACGAGCAAAGGAGTGTCACTTGCTCGCTGCATTAAGCCGGCTGCTCAGGCTCTTCTCTGCAGTTGCTTTCCGCCCATGTTATACGCACGGAGCCGTGAAGCCATGGAGTGGAAAGCATTGCTGTACTTCGCAGCATAGAACCACTTCATGGCAGTTAATTACGGTCGCCCAGGAACTATTAACCGCTTCACACTTCTCTTCACACACATTTGTATCATTCCTGAGCGGCATGGTCGCAGACTTCGAAAGCGGTTCTGTCAGCAAGCCAGTCATGGCCCGTTGTTGAGTAACACACCTGCATGCAAAGGGACATGTCAAGTGAACGGATGTGCGATGGGCTTCTCCGATTTGGAGCTTGCAGCTCCATGTTGAAGCTGACAGCTCTGTTGTTCTCAGGCTTCTTGCCACGAGCGCCCAAGCTTCTGAGTTCAAAACGAGCTTCTGTGAAAATCAGTCTTGGGCTCTTCAAGAAGAGCTTCTAGGAATTTCAAGAATCGCTTCTGAGAAGCTTGTTTGGGAAGCTCCATTTTGGAGCTTCCAGGATTTTGGAGCTTCCAGGAATCTTTCTACATATATGCTTTTATTTAGACTCTCTGAATTTTGAAGCGCCTTTGTTGTTCTGAAACAAATCGTTTCCGGATTCGAGGTTGCCCTGCATTTCTTAACCCAGATTTCTTATTCGACACAGCTCGAAAATTAGCCGATCCGAATCCCCAAAATCAGCCACATGCAAAACCACCTCTATGCATCGAGCCCGCAGACATTTCCGAATCAAGTCATGCGCCTGTCCGCTTAGGCATGGCATCCTTTGCGCCGGCATTTAACCATACTCCTCTTTGCTCCTGGCGTGTATTCGGCCCTTACCAGAACACCCGCAAAATAACACATTGAGCCCTTCAACTTCTGAAATTTGAGGAGTTTTTCGTACGTTAGTTGAGGGGCTCAATGTCTTATTTTCAGAGGTTCTGGGCGTAGCAAAGAAGGGCCCAATACGGGCCTAGTAAGGCCTTAATAACAGCTTTAGATGGCGTAGTAAGGGCCTAGTATGGTTTCAATGTGGCTTTGTTATACAAGAAACACAAATCACCAAAATAAGAAATTGATTGGCGCGATTTCTTAACTTTAAGAAAGTGATGCGCTCAGTTTCTTGTTTTTTGGGGTTCTTGGCGTGTCTCATGAGGGCTTAATGAGAGCTAAATCAAGGCCTTAATAATAGCTTCGGAGGGCTGTATATATATATATATGTATAGAGGCTTAACAATAAGGGCTTAATAAGGGCTTAGTAAGGCTTTGCCATACAAGAAAATAAGAAACTTGCCCTTCTCAGGCAATCGCATCGCGACAAGCATTGTGACATCATAATAGTGCATCATGTTGTAAGTTGAGGCTTACGTATGTTACTTGATGAAGACAGCAGTTACACGTAGCATAGATACGTACATATATATATATATGTATATACACATAATAGAGATAGAAAATTGTAGATATAGAGTTGGATATGGATACGGATACAGATATAGATCTGGCCCTAGATCTAGATCTGGATGTAGATGGGCATGGGTATAGGTATAGATACAAATATAGATGTAGATCTAGATATCGATATAGATAGTGCAGATATGGAGATAGATATGGATGTAGATACAGCTAGGTATAGAAGTAGCTAGCTGTATATGTGTATATTTATATACACAAATAGATGCACATATACTGACGTGTATATATATATATAGATATATATGTATGTATTTACGTATACATATAACCAAACATTTGGAAGCTGCATTTCGGAGCTTCTTATAATTTAACAGGATAAGTTCAGATGCGAGAATCTGGTGACCAATCCGGTGCCATGGAAACAATGTTGGACAACTGCCATCAACAGCTCACGCTGATTGCAGCGGATTTGCAGCAACGAAGGGTGGTGGCAAAGGAGTTCTTACGGCATGCTTCCGTCACAATCCGCACGCCCAACCACCTCGCGATCTCCGTGAACTGCACACAACGTTTGCGGGATGCGGTGATTTTCCTTGGCATAACTTGTGTGCGTGCTCCACGCTTGTGCTTGTAAGGCCTGGCATGGACAACAAGGCCAGGAATGCCATCAGGCAGCGCAACGCAGCATTTTGCTGGGATGGCTGTGCGATGTGCGGCCATGTGCTTTCTACCAGCCGCCCTCAGGAGCTCTGGACTGGTTGCCGGAGATGCAGAGAGCTATTCCGTGCTTCGGGCTGAGATGCTCGTTGCTGCCAAACGGTCTGTGCTGCTGCTCGCCGCAGCTCGCCATCAGCCAGGTTTGCTCCGATCTTCGCTCCTGCCCTTGCTGCCAGAGTCTCGAAGTCCCCCAAGGCTGTGCCTAGAGGGTCACGGAGCTCCTCTGTTCCTTCGCTGAGGTCAACGGCTACTCTGGTCCACGCCATCCTGAAGTCCTGGATCCAGCCTGTGTTCCGGCCCTTTTGTGTAGTGTTGGCGCAGGACGAAGCTGAAAGGCAGCAGAGGTGGTCATTTCAGCAAACCGTCAGGTCAGCAGGCCAGTCGCTGCGTATGGTGGCCGCGTGATCGGTGCTCGAGTAGAGGCGAGTGAACAACTTGACCAGTCTGAGACTGCAGCGCCTCAGAGTGCCGCAAGGCATCCCGAAATCTGACCAACTTCTGCTTTCCATCAGCGATGACTCTCGACGAGCGTGCAGACCTGGAGCGCATCGTTACGAAGGCGGGTGCGATGCAGGCCCTGCAAATCCCAAAGTCAGAGACCGTACAGGTTCTTCTCGACTGGGAGGGGGATCTGAGCTCAGGGGCAAAGCATGGGATTCCTGGTAGCGAGTGTCCCGTCCCGGCACCTCAGGACCTGGCCGGCGATTACTTCCCTCTCAGCGGCTCTGGGTCCTTTGCTGCTTCCTTAGTTGTTTTAGGTGGGAGTTCTCATTCATTCGGCGTGTTTCGTCTCTGAAGCCGCCAGGTGGCCAATGACGGTGGTATGACGGCAGAGGAGTGTCATGCTGACGTGCCGAAACGACCGTGTGCTGCATGATGATGCACTGGGAGCGTTCTTGGAGGATGCAGCCGACCTGGAGAGTCATGGTTTTCTCTTTCAAGCTCCGAGCTCCGCAATGTTCCTCTCTTCGGGCATGGGCAAACATTGGCCCCAGGCCGGAAAAGCACCGGCTTTCAGAAGAGCAGAGAGCGGGAGCGGCGGGAGCGGCAGGAGCGGCGGGAGCTGAGAGGCTTCTCTTCTAACTGACTGAGGCGCGTGGCGTCTATGTGAACAGCTCGAAGGACATGGCCATCTGGATCAACGAAGAGGCGGCATGATGTGGACTCCCCCGCTGCACGCCCTAAAGACCTCCCAATCACCTGTGCGAAGTCAAGGTCCACGCCGCCTTGAGTGCGAGGGCAGGGTCTGCATTCTGAATCCCTACCAAGCCGTTTCTTCTGACTTCCAATACCAGTTTGGAGCAGGGAGAACGCACATGCTGCCGGCTTCTCGGTTGGCTTGCGATGGACATGTTCCGCTCCACATCTTCGCCCTCCAGCACCGCGCGCACCAGCCCACACATCCGTTTCCACAGATGCCTGCGAGACGTACGAAAATTTTCGACTTTTCACGTGCAGGAAATCTTACAAAGCATTCAAAAGAAGCGTTTGACTGAAAAACTGTTGCGGCATCGGAATTCCAGTTCTGATGCTTCATGGATTCACATGGCTACCTTTATGTAGTTTCGGCGACAAGTCAAGTTGAGCCCTTCTTTTCGAACTGTTGCAGCACCGGAACTCAAGTTTTGATGCTTCACGCAGAAAATTTCAATCGGTGAAATCATACCCAAAGCTTTGAGTAGTAGTTTTCGCGTTCTACTTTCGGAAACAATTCAAGTTTAGTTTAGTTTTTTCGCCACGGAACCAAGCTTTCTGCTAACGACAAGTGAGGAGGTGCCACCAACCAACAGGATTGATTGCGGGTTTGAGGTTTGTCCCCCAGCATCATGAGCCCCGGGCGAGCAGCATAAGCATCAGCAACCTCCCGCCGAGCATCCTGGGAATCCTGCTACTGCAAGGCAAGAAAAGTAAGCCTGCATGATTCGGAACGACTCGTCGAACGATGCAGAATGTGGAAGGCAAGGCCAACCCTGCACCACGGAAAGGTGCTTCCAAGGTCTGAAGCCAAAGCCGTGAACAGTCGGTGCCCCATGAGCCCCCCACACACACCCTTGCCGATTGAAGCGTATTGTAGGACCGCCCTGCCGAGGGTCGACAGTCTAGAGCTTTTTCTATCCCTGAGGATCATCTTCGCTTGATCGCCACGGCAAGTAGCCCCCAGAAGGCCTTTGATCGCTTCTGTGCCCTAGAAGGCTGGATGGTGGCGGGGGGGGTGGGGCGAGGGGAGTCCGGGGAGGGAATGTCTTTTTTTGCTCAGGTGCCCTGAAGCTCGGCTTGCAGCACGAAGGCCTGAGCTTCGCCTCGCACGAGGCAGGCGCGAGCATCGCGAGCGAAATCGCTCGAGCTTCCGATGCCTCCGATGCCTCCGCCATCCTCCGCCTCTTTCTGGGAGCTTGCGCGTGTGGAGCGCATGGCGCGAGGCGTTCGGGTTTCTAACCTCGTGCCCGTCAAGAGTTGGCCTGCTGCTCGCGCAATTGACGCATGGCTGTGCCCAGCTTGTCGCCCTAAGGGACCGGCGGCTTCCAGGCACATCGAGCACTTTGAGAGTTTGGAAGGAGCTTCTGTGCGGCAACTCCGAGGTTGGTGTTCAACTGAAGCTTGCCCTCGTAGAAGACGCGGAGGCACCACTTGCAAGTTCATGCATGAGGGGTGGGAGTTGCGGCTGTAGCGGCTTGCATTTGCAGAGGACCGACACTTCGAGGATGTTTCCTCTGAGATCGAAAGTCAAGGGGTCCTCCAGATGAAAGCAACTGCCAGGATAGGTCTGGTCCCCGGTCTCCGTCCCATTGTGGGCTTGGGCCGGCTTGTCGCGCCAAGGGCAGTCCGAAGCAGACATGGTACAGGCAGTCACTGCCTGAGATAGGGCACCGCCCCATGCTTGCGGCTTGCGCAACGTGCCGCTCTGTTCCCAGGTCGTATCAGCATGTGAGCAGCTGATTGCTGAGGAGATCCAGCTGGCCACAGGTAGCTAAGGTTGAAAGTGCTTGAAAAAGGTACCTATCCAGTATTGAAATTGATTGCTTGTCCAGGTCTTGCCAGGAAAACTAGCATAATAACAACGCGTTTGTCCAAGTCTACAGTCGGACAAGGAGCTGTCCATTCAAATGTGGTCGAGATTTTTCAGCCAAGCTGAACAGCACTCGGTTTCATCCAAACAAATGGAATTGTCAGCCACTTGGTGGCATGGTGGGAACCACCACATTTTCAATGCCTCGAACGCGCATGCGCTTGGAGTTCAACGTAAACATCACGCATGCAGAGTGTCACTTCGTAGCCACATATATATAGCGATCTTGCAGCGAAAGTTGCAGATCGAATCCTGCGCACGCCGCAAGTTGCAAAATTTGCCTCCGCGTCCGTTGTATGAGCTCGCTGCACGAATGCTCTGCCGAGCTGCAGACCCACTGAGCCGCAGGCAAGCTTCCATGTTCGCGTGGTCCAGATGTCAGAGGCGCATAACACGGGAGACAAGTCGGGACACATGCGGGATTCGGGATCCCTTTCCGGTGCCATGCCGCCAGGAGGTCCGCACCCGGCCGAAAGGCGCGAAGCGGGACTCGGCTTCGAGTTCAGATCGCAGAACTGCGAGAAGGTGTCGCCACAAGGCGAGGGTCTTCGTGACAGCGAGTGCCAGACGCGTGAGCCTGAGCTCCTGTGGCGTCCTCTGTTCTGAGAGACTGAGACGCTTTTTCTGTGCCAGGAGCAAGTGGGAGGGAGCCTGTGGCAGGCCAGGTCTTGCGACGTATTCGCATCCATCGCATCCATGTCCCAGCTTGAGAACAAACCTCTCCTATGAGCTTTACGAAGCCTGGACTCCCGTCGTTACCACAAACCGCTGTTCTATGTCTATGATGTCACATGGCTACATTGTATTATATTGATCGCACAGAAAAGTGCATTCATGGCACACTGCTGGTGATCCTCATTGACCTCTCGGCAGTAACAGGTCCTGTCATTGCACCTCCGGCCTATCGTGAATCTCACGGACCATGTAGTCTCCCTCAGCGCGTCATCGCGACCTGCTATGCGTAGTAGCTGTATGTGTGCACAATGGGCCGAATGAGGATATCTATTCATCGGCTCCGTACTCTGTAAGGACTCTACGCCGTGCCGATCTAAAGGCGTTGATTCCATCTTATCCAGAGATATCCACAGCGTGGTCTCCCACCGTGAAACCTCTGCTTTGGTCCTGCATGGTGCTTCGGCTTTAACCGCCTTGAACCTCTTGCTTGCCTCCTCGAGCGTCCCAGCCCGGACATCGAATAGGTGTGAGAAGATGTCGCGCGACCTGGAAGAGGTTGTCAAAGTGCAGTTGCTCTTCGGTCTATGCAAAATCTTTATGCAAGCAGGTCCTCGCTGCCTTGCGTGCAGAGCAAAAGCCGCTTGGTGACAGCCGAGTTTTCTTGAGAGGTGCAGTTTTTCTGCTTCCAGGGCAAGGGTAGCAGTACCCTTAGTTTGCGTTTGCATTGTACGTATCGCCCAGAACCGTGAGGAGGCCGTGCGAAGACACCAATGCCACTGTCGCGAAAGCTCCTTTGGAGACCCGAAGCTGGGTAAAAAACCGCACATGTGGGTGGTGAAGGCCACCGTGCCAACTTCCCGAGAGGCCAAATCGTGTGGCATGGTGTGGCCCTGCCCTTACTTTCGAGCACAAAGGTCCAAAATGCGAGACGCACGGTGGTGGCAGAACGATTTGCATGCAAAACGCACACGACACTCTTGCCGGCGCGTAAGTGGCGCAGTGCAAGAGCGCTCAGATCTGTAGTTTGGCAACAGAATCGGCGTCCTGTGCAGCAAATGCATGCAGCACGTGGTGGGGAGGGGATTCTGCTGCGAAATCAGCCGCGAAATGACTCTTTGCATGTGTGGCCACACTATTTCATTTACTTGGGGGAAGAGAAGTTGTGACAAGTGCAGAAAGGAAGACACTATAAGAAGTTGGTTGGTGCATTTGGTGCAGTTGTCGACCTGCGCCTCCTTGGAAGTCCGTGCTACAGCAGCTGCCGCGTCAGCGCTTGGATGCTGAATTTACGGTTCTGTGCCGTCTCTCGCCGCTCTGGCGCTTTCCCCGCCGGTTCTCCGATTGTTTCAGCCACATCGGGTCATAGTCGGCACAGGACCACAACTTTTCGTGAACTTTGCTTCTCTTGATTTCTCCGAGCTTTTGCTGTGAAGGGTGGCTACTGAGCATGACAGCGTGCAGTTGCATGAGCTGCCACCTGAGGAGATGTGGGGACCTTCAAATCGAGGCCTTACCGCGTCGCGCTGTGCGTCGCGCGCTTCCGCATCTTTTTGCGATTGGCGAAAGGCCCAAGAGACTCGTTGTCAGCTGGTCGCCGCTCGCGAGCGCTTGGTTGAGATCGAGCCTGAGTTTTGCCACTGGTCGTCTCTGCTTCGCTGAAAAGCGCTTCACTGAAAAGGTTGGGCCGTGAAGCACGAGTCCAGAAGGCGCAAAACGATGTCCAGGTCGGCCACGACATTCCCGGTGCCCGTGATCTCTTTTCGCAAAGACCGCAGTAAAACTGAGGTCGGCCGGCTGGAGCGCGCTTTGAAAGAACGCAACGGCATCGAAACAGAGCGACGACGAGCAGAGTCAAAGCTGAAAGTCCTGGAGACCCAGCGAGACGTAGACATTCAGACACTTCAAGATCACCAAGAGGAAATCCGTGGACTAAAGCTGCAGCTGTCGGCCAGGGTCGAACAGGAGAATCTTGTGCAGAGCGCACATACCAAGCCGAACAAAGAGTCCAGCACCGGCGTGGCTGTCTGGCAGAAAGCCAGAGTCTTCGAGGAAAGGATCGGAAAAAGTGAGGCGAAGCAGGCCACCAAGACGAACCTGGAGGACCCGAAGCCGACGAGGAGATCCTTCCCTGTTTGGTTCATTCGGCAGGAATGCAGAGCGTCGCCGCGAAGCCCCAACTCCCAAATGCGGGAGAAACTGGCAAAGGCAGGCAAAGGCAGTTGAACTTTCGCCTCTTTTGACTCCATGGAATTTCTTCCTTCTCCGCAGGCGAGGAGCAGAATCGAGAGGCTCGCAGAGGCGGTGACGGGCGCGTTTCAGATCTGCACACCTGCGCACCTGCGCGCCCCGCCTGAGGCGAAGGATGCGGAACCGGAGACCGAGCCAAAGCCTGAAGCTGAGTGTCAGGGAGGAGCCCAATTTTAATTTCTTGGGCCTTGGGACGCCTTGGGGCGGTTGCAGTTGAGCGGGAGGCTTTGTTGTGAGCAGCCTCGGGAGGGCCGCGCAGAAGGCCAGGGCTGCTTGGAGTCTTCGGAGCTTGCAAGGCTGCACCACAAGGCAATACTTTACCCCCACTCTCTGAAGCGGTCTGTTCCTGACTTTCCAGATTCGCCATCGAGTTCAGCGAGCAATTGCACAGCCAGCTTGTCACCACGTCCGGTGCTGTGGGCCGAGCTTTCTGATCGTGATCGACGTGCTGGCTTTGCTTTCCGAGGACCTGACCCGGACAACTGGCCCGTCTCGGAGTCCAGACAGTTCCGGCCTCGTGAAGCGGCTTTGCGCTGAAGACAGCTGTAATCAGTCCCAGGCTCAATCAGACAGACGTAGGGCTGCTGCGCCGCAGTAACAATGCCTTCATCTGTGCAGCCTGCTTTTCTTCGGTGCTAGCATCCTTGCAAATCGGGACTGCCAGCGCATCTTCGAGACGTGCTGACACTTGCTGTCATTGCCTTTGCCACATATGACATAGGGCATGAATGCCTGGGCCGCAGAGCAACGAACGCCTTCGAAAGGTCTTCCGAAGCATGCCCGAAGGGAGCAGGGCAGGGAACCCAGCCAATTTGCAAGCCGGAATCAGCCAGAAGCCTTGAAGCTGTAAGTCTGCCCCCAACAGGCCATGCGTCCCCGAGCTGCAGCTCGGAGTTCTTCGCCAAGACGGCACTGCTTGATACCGGACAGCAGCCACAAACAACCTCACTCCCTGCATCCGCCTGCAGTCTTCTGGATCGGAAGATCTCAATCTACAGGTGTGATTTTCCTGGAGTGGGGTGAAGGCAATGCAGATCAACGGAGGCCCGCAGATCTCACTCCGTGTAGTTTCACTGACAGCGTACTGCGCTGCCACGGAATTGTGAATGCGCCGGATCCGGAATGTAGGTGTACAGCAGAGTAGTCGGAGTTTGGGCGAGCGGAGAAACTACTTCTCCATCATTTACACTTGTCTCAAATCCTGAGCCGATTGCATAGATTTCTTCGAGTTCCCCGCAGCTGAGATGAATCGGAGGGAGAGGGCTGCAGCTGCTGGGCATCCATGATGTCAGCCTCAGCCTCGGCCTCAGTTGAGCCACCTGTGTGTGCGTGGCGCAGAAAAAGATATGCCCTGGCTGAGGCCACCGCTTCCACGCCGCGTCAGAGATGACGTACTACCGCCTGGAACTTCAGATCGAAATGCAAATGCAATTCACCAAAGCTTTCATGCAGCGTTCGACGAGTTCCTTTTCCTGCCAAGGCGAGCTTGGCTTGAGTTGGTCAGCGAGCCATCGGGCCGTCTGTACAGCATACCGGCAGAGGGCGCTGCAGACTCATCCGGACAAGGACGCGAAAAGTGTGAGAGGCCTGATCGAGTAGCGCCTCATGCGCTTGGCCTTCAGGGTGGGAGCCATGATGCCTACGTCCGGGTTCGCCAGGCCTTCGAGGTGCCCTTTGCTTCCGCTTGCTGTCTTCCCTCTGCGGTTCCGAATGGCCACGGCGGAGGTGCTTAGCGATCAAAGGCTTCGTGCAGACTACGATGCCGGACTTCGGGCAGCTGGAGAAGAAGGCAAAAAGATACGCCTTACCGCACGGCCGCACGATGAGATGCACAAGCGGATGAACAGATACTGAGCGGCTTGCGCCGAGCTGGACCTGCACGAAAACTTCGGCCACAGGCCATGCACATCGTGTCACATGGCACGAAAGTATCTGCATCTTTCATGGCACATCTCCGGCGGCTCTGCAGGCTCCGAATGCCGATCCTCAGAACCGCTTGTCTTGTACCTCGCTGAGCGATGTGCCAAGAGACCTGGGCTTCGCCCCTCACGAAGCAGAAACTCAGGATGGGCGACACACCTTGGCGGGAGGCTGCAAGGCGACAGGGAAGACCCCAGGAAGTCCTGAGCACATGACCTTGGCGCAGGACGGTCGTTGGTATGATGGATCTTCCCGAGTCTGCATGGGCAGCCGCACTGGAGACTCACGTTGCGCAGGCATGCGCAGGCTTCTACTGTAGCTTGCACCTTCAGGTCTCTTTTCTGGAGTCCTTGAGCAGGTCCTGGAATGTTGCCGGAAGCTCTTGCACAGATCGCGGCCGGCTGCTTGAATTCACGACAGTCCCGCAAGATGCTGCCTCCGCTGCCGCTATTGCCGCTGTGCAAGGGAGACGCCGAATCTTCGCGGCAACGCTGCCAGAGAGCCCCCTGCTAAAACCTGACGCTGGCGTGCTGTCTATCATATCGTCCAAATAAGGTCTGCCACAGTGCCTGCTGAAGGTCCTGCTGTTCGAGGCCTTTACCAGACCAAGCAAGGCCGGAAATGCGAAGGTGATTCACCTGCAAGCATGAGCATGACCGCCTGAGGCAATTGGGAAGTGAGCCCATGCCTGAGATGTGAGAGCTGGGACCTGTCATGACATCGCTGACATCGCCGCCAGCAAGGCCTGTCTATCCGAAGAGTCCAATGTGCAATCTTCCAAGTACGCGACATTGAAAGAGCGCACGATTGGCACGTCGCCCTCGCCAGCGACTTACGAAGAATTTCGGCAAGTCGGCAACGAAGCGCTGACTCGCACTTGAAGGTCGAGCTGCGGCGGAAGGCCGGCCTGCTCGTGGCCGCCGCGGCCGCGGCCGCCTTCTTGCCTGCTTTGCTCCAATCTTCTCCCAGGTCGACGAGAAAACCAGTTCGGGGGGACGCTCGGAGCGTGAAGCCTTCAGAGTGACTTGGCTGCCAGATCACAGTGGGGCTGCTGTGTGCAATCGGATCTCGACGTCGCGAGGGACCAGCGGAAGAAGTGCGAAACAGCAACAGTATATCAGAAGGACGTCGTTCCAAGCAGCATTGGGTTAAGCTCGTAGTGGGAGACGACGCCGTGCAGCTTGCATCAGCTCAATCTTTTGATCAGCATGGGTCTTGTTCTGCTGTTGTCGCGAGTCTGGCAGACGTGGTCGGATCTGATTCGTCGTCTGAGGAAGCCCTTGACGAAGCCTACGATGCCGACCCGGAACTTAGATTGGTTCTGCAATTCCGGGTTAGCATCCGAGAGGCCAGCTGATGGTCAGCCGAACTGCTCGAATGGTTTCCACAACATTGCATTGCCAGGCAAAGAAAACTCTCAATGGTCCTTTCACTCATCGCCTTGAAACGGTATCCTCGGCGTGGTGTTGCATCTCCAACTCTCCAACCAGTGCAGCTGGAGCAGGCATTGCAGTTGCGAAACAGACTACAGCAGCTTCGAGAAATGCGCGGATCGTCCAGTCCCAAGCAATTGAGCTTTGAGGCTGAGATCATTGCTTTTCCAGCCACCGGCCACCGCTCGAAGGTCACATGACATCGACAAAGAGATTCGGGATGCCAAGACCTACGAGAAGAAGCGCTGCGCGAAATTGTCCCGTCGAAATTTCTGAGCTCCTGATGGTTCTGTGCAGGCAGAAAGGCCTTGAGAAAGCCAGACAGGCACGACACAGTCCATGATGCATCCTTCGCCAGCATGGGCTCTGGGCAGGCCGCGATGCTCCAGGAGGTCTTGGTCGTCTTGGAGCAGCTGCGGCGCGAGGAGGGGAAGAAGTAGGAAACATGTTGCAAACTGCTGTACGGCACCACACATCAGGAGGCAGCACGGCAGAGGCAGCCGGGTTCCTGGATGTGGCTGTGGGCATGGGACACCCAAGAATCAGACGAACTGCTGAGACCGGCTTCCCCTCTAGCTCTGCCAGCACCTGAAGAACCGCCCCTCGAGCTGCCGGCTCCGGCTGCAACGGCTGCAGAGGAGCTTATAGCATAGCCATAGCTGGGTAGCAGGGCAAGTCAAGAAGAGACCATTCTCTTGAGGCAGCGACGATGCAGGCTGACGAGTTTGACACACTTTAGAACTGCTCGCTTCTGCCTTTCAGCTTCGTCTCCAGTGGTGTAAACTCTGGGAGAAGGCTGACCTTTATCGGGTTTTGCTCGAATTATCGCGTAGAGGCACTCTAGACTTCGCCTGCACTTCCTCTCGAATGTGTTTCTGCCCCGTGAAGGAGGCAGCGGAGCCTGACGATTCTGTGGATGCTGTGCGTGCTACAGGGTCCCTGGGATCCCAGATTCCCGAGAGCCAGGCTCGGCTTTGAGGTTTTGGAGCTGAGTTTCACGCGTGTTGGTGTTCTAACTATGGTCTGTAGGCAGAGGCGGCGGAGGTAGATGGCTGCGTTGCGGACGGCTTACTCGGAAAACGAGTGCATCTAGCAATCATCTAGCAATGATCTTGCCATGTTGCAGATGCACCACCGCCTTGAACTCGCAAGGTCCCGATGAAGGGCTTCGCAAAGCAAGCACCTGAGAGTCAGCCATGAAGATGCGATAGAGGTCCTTTCTCGCTGCTTTGGTGACTGCATCCAAGGTTCTGCAGGGCCATGTCGTTGTCAAAGCCACAACGTGAACAGCTTCGCAAGCGGGTGCAAAATGATATGGAGGTGCAAAACGCTATTCGGGAGGCCCACGACCCACGAGCAGCAAGAGAGCTTTCTGACATCGTTTTGCACCTCCAGGCCATCGTTCGCCACTCTGGAAGACTCCGCGGAGCTCCGGCCTTGCAGGCGCCACGGTAGCAAGAGACCGGCAGACCTTGATGTGACGTGGATGTTAGGACAAGCCTGCCAATGCCCAGCTCTGAGAGAAAGTTACGTAGGGCTTCAGGCTGCTGAAGCGACATTCGTCGTGTCTTTCAGGTTCCAGCCACTGTGTCCAGGATTGAAGGAGGCTGCAAACCTCCTTTTTTGCGTGAGTCGCAAGGGAGGCAGGAGAAGATCTTTTTCCTCGGACAGTCTGACAGGTTGCTCAGCCTTGGTGGCCTATGATCAGCCATCTCGAGGCTGACTGGAATCAACATGTCTCTGTGCCCAACAGACGGCCAATGCAGGACCCCCTGCACGGAAGAAAGGATTGCTGGAACTCTTGTGCTGCCGTCAGTCTTTGGACTTTGGAAGGTGCAGCTCAGAGATGTGGCGTGTGCCAGGCTTCAGAAGCATGAGGGAGCCTTTTATCCTGGCTTGCTCACCATCTGTGAGCTAGTCAGAGTTACAACGACCTCTCGGCGTGCCTACGGTGCATCTGCTGGTGCGACCAAGCGCGATGGACTTAGACTTGAAGCTCATTCCTCAAAAAGGGTTCGGCCATTGCATCTCTTCGAGGCCAGTTGGCAAATTTCCGGCTTGCCGACTTCGGTCGAACGACTGCGAGGTCAAAGCGCGGACGAGCCCTACCCTAATCCGCTGTGAGGAAGTTTTCTCATGTCCGCTCAGTTGTCTTCTTGTTCAGGTGCTGCCGGGAGGAGAGCATCGCGAGTTGAGGATGCTGCAGGAATGCTTGCGGACAAGGCGATGGCCGGTCGTCTGAAGAGAGCGGTCCAGCCTAAGGCTTAAGGCCTAAAGAGATAGCAGATTGCCATAGCTTCGCTTCACCGTCTCACGCCTTTCGGTGAGAAGGCGATTCGCCCTGCAGATCCAGCATCTAGATCTGTCGACTCTGTCGGGTCCCTAAGATGCCTCCGTGGCCCCCTCCGTGTAGTCCTTTCATGCCGAGGGAGATGTCCTCCATCAGCAAACAAGACTTCCAGTACATGTTGGGATGTCTACCTAACCTGGCCCCTGCCTTGGCTTCAAAAGGCAACGCCTCTCAGAGCTTGTGATGCCTGCGGGAACCTTCTTTGCGGAACCAAGGTCTCTGTCGTTTTTCCCAGTCGAGGCCATTCCGCAGATTGCCAGGCTGGAGCGTTGGTTTGTGGGCTCCTGTCGAAGGCTGGGCAGGCACGCTTCAGCTCCGAACCTTTGTGAACATCGCAAAGTCGCTGAAGGTGCCGAGGATGCACCAGGAGTTATCTTTCCAAGCCACATTGCATGCAAAGTGTATCATGCGACTGTGTATGTTTGGCAAGTTGTTGTATGTGGCGAAAAGTCATGCGGTTCCCTTGTGCTCATGCGCATGGAAGAAGCCGACCATCAACATCAACACTGCTAGGGCCAGGGTATTTCAGGTGAGCATCGGGGCCCTAAAGGGCGATCTCATGATCCTGAGAGGTGCAGCGCAGAGGCCGCTTTGCTGCTTACGCTTCGATGCATTCCCTGAGAGCTACGATGACAGGTCTACGGATGAAGCCAGACCAACGCCGCTCGCCATAACCGCAGGCGACTCGCCGGGCACTGGGTTGCATGGTGCGCCGCCTGCCTTGACTGCAGGAGAGGCCACACCGCCAAGTCGAAAGCGACCTCGCATGGAGGTGTTGCAGCCTTTGTCGTTAGTCTCCATGACTTCTGCACCTTCCATAGGTGGCCGGTGCGCCCGCGCCCCGTCCTCGCAGATCAACAAGACGCGAGGTTCTGCGGATGCGACTTTCGTTTTCATATTTCTGTGTTCAGTCTCGCGGGCAAGCGAAGCTGCAGGCACAAACAGACAGTGACGCCCCTGGCTTTCGCGCCACGGTGGAAGGCGTACGTCAGTCTTCCGAAAGACATATCCTGCCGGCCACTTCCTACTCCGCGCCCGTGAATGGTCAGACCTTGGCACCGCTCCCGGAAACGCACCGCTCGCCGGATCTACAACCGGCGGTGCAGGCATTGCGCTCGGGAGGATTGAGGCGCAGGAAGGAGATCACGGAGAATCAGCGAGATTCCAGAGACCGGCACGCTGGTAGTCACAGTTTCTGGTGGCCCGAACGGCGTTGAGAAAGCAAAGGCAGGGCAGGCAGACAAGGGGGAACTTGCTGCTTCGCTTCAGCCGTTTTTCTGAACGCCCTGCAGCACATCATGAGACCAGTAAAAGTAAAGTTGCCTGTGCAAGTTGCAGGGCAGGAACAAGGTTTCAGGCCTGCGAGGTGGATGCTCTCGCCTAGATTCGCAAGATGGCTTGGGTCAAGCATGTGCTCCAGGGCGACCTGTTTCACCAGACAGTCAATCGTGGGACAGACCATCACGCTGCAGCACTGTGCTGACTGCGGTGAGCAGGTGGATGGACGGTGTTGCGTTCGAGAGCAAAATTCACTGATACGGTCATGGTGAATCGTTGCCTTCTATCTTCACCATTCCAGTGTGCGTAATTAGTGATCTTTGTCTCGTTGACATAGAGTGCATGTCGTGAAATCTCCGTGCTCAGGCCGGGTGGGGCCCCCGTCGTAAACCCAAATCCAATAATACTAACCAATGGTCCCGACTTTTCCCATTTACACGACAGTTTTCCCACCTAAAGCCTTCGAAGCATAGCCTTGCGCAATGGCGCTGATACCAGGCACGTTGGTTGAAATCAGTGGCCTGCCTGGCAAAGCAGAGCCAGTGCCGAGTGCAGCAGCAGACGGCGTCGAGGCGGTCGACCTGAATGGTGTGTCAGCACAGCTGGTGCAGTATGACCAGGCTGCCAAGAAGTGGATCGCAGCGACCTTCTCTGGACGAATGATTGCAATCGATCAGAGCAATATCAAGGCTGTGCAATCCGAGGCAGTTCAGAAGTACGACTTTGTGTTAGGCCCGAAGTCCGACTATGAAATATCGGGGCAGGAAATCACCCGTGCACTGGCTACAAAGGGATATGCATTGGTGAAGCTCATTGTTGCAGAAGAAGATGCTGCAGAAATGGTCTCCGTGGCCCAGCAACTCGATGACAATGAGCAATTCAGCCGCCTTGCAATTGAGTTCGAGAGAGGCTACTTGGGAGATGAGGGCAACGCCAAGACAGTTCATGTTGGTCTGGATGCTTCGGACACTCCGGACTTCATCAAGCGGTCGCCGTTGAAAACCATGGACAACAACTTCGGTCAGCTTTGCTCAATGCTGTCCAAGTATTCGGAGGAGAACCTTGGGTTTGAGATCTACAGCAGGACTGAGATGCTGCTTCGAATGCCACTTGCCGATGGCGAGGAGGACAAGTACCCGCCTGCTGACATTGACGATGGTGATGCTGAAGGCTTTATGCATCTCATGTACCGGCGGAGGCTCACGGTTCTTCAATTTGTCGGACCGGCTGGTGGATCGCTGAAGCTCCTTCCAATGAAGGAAGGTGATCAAGAAATTGACCTTGCAGCTGACCCACACACCATGCTAGTGATGCTCAACAGTCGGTATGAGTATAGCTACAGTCCTTCTGGGAAAGCTTTGGCACTACAGACCTTCATGCTGGCGGAGCCAGCCATTTATTGTCTGGAGGATGAGGTTCAAGGCAACGTCGAGAACCTGACAGGGCAATCATCGGGTCCTCCTCCACCGCCCGGCGAGCACTGCACCATAGAGTCGATGTATTGCCGATACGGCATGCAGGCCGATGGGCGTCACCAGTTCTGGCAGGGAGCAGCCAAAGCATCTTGCGATGGTCTTACCGAGGTGCCGGTCACTCGTTGGGATCATGGACCGTACTTTGATCCCGACCAGCAGTTCGGGGGCTCCTACACTCGACACGGTTGCTTTGGCATCGAGGGGGTTGACCTCTTTGACTGCAAGTTCTTCGAGGTTTCACCCATGGAGGCCAAGGGCATGGACCCCTGCCAGCGCCAGGCCAGGCCCCGCCGGACCGACGCGAGCGGGCGGAAAAGGCCTGCTCATGTGTCTATTCACCCCCCACCGTTGCAGGTCATGGAAGTGTCCTACATGGCACTCCTCGAGGGTGGCTACGACAAGAGGCGCGGAGCGCCGGTGCCGAAGCTGCTTTGTGCTGAAGCACTCCAGTCGCCGTAGTTGATGCGGCCGCCAGGAGTTTGCAACGAGAGGCTCAGCATATCGGTCACTTTGTTGGCATCGACAAGGATGACTGGATGTGCCTCCTAGCTCGGACTTGGACTTTCTGTTTCTGTGTGTGTGTGTGTCAGTTTGTGTCACATCGCCACAGTCCTGAGGCATGGGTGCTGCTGGAATGCTCGACTGCGGAGGCGGCGCTCATGGCGCCGCTGCTGCGGCCAATGCCATCACGTCCAATCGCTTTTCTTACTCCATGAACTTGAAGGTGCGACAGGCTTGTGTTTCTCACTGTCACTGGTGCTGACTTGTTCAGAAGCTGAGGGTGCAAGCATGACCATCGACACGGCGTGTTCATCTTCTCTCGTCCGTGCCTTAGTTTCTTCGTACCGGCGAGCCCTGAAGATGCTGATGATCCGAGGTGTGCACGCACGTCTCCAAGCTGCACTTGCGTTTCAAGGACTACGAACCCATGCCAGCTAGCATTGTGAACGGTGGCGTGCTGAGTGCATTTGGTGGGAGTCGGCTTGACAGCACAGAGTGGATGGTCCATGACGCTCCATGACAGGTCTGAACTTGATGCTATTTCCCGGGCCATTTGTTGGCTGCTGTGCGGCCGGCATGCTGAGTCATGATGGCAGGCCAGGACATGCTGGTATGTACTCCGGTAGCCACGGCTGCAACCTTGCTTGTAATGTTCCACAGGTGTTTCACGTTCAACTCCACGGCCGATGGATATGCCAGAGGTGAGCTGCGCCGCACTCAGCATGAAGCATGCGATGCTTTTGCTGACAGAAGACTTTTGCAAGCTTATCTCTGTGTGCCGAACTTCAAGGTGCGGTGCGTTGTGCTTCAAACTGAAGCAGTTCGATCCGTCCACCGGGTCGATCTGCTGTCTGGCAGGCAGCCAGTCAAACCAGGAGAGCCTTTAGCAGTTTTGCCGGGTCGTTCGTTTAGTGGGGTCTCCTGCGCTGTCCCTTACTGACTTGGCAGGACGGTCGAAGCGCGAGCTTGACTGCTCCGAACGGGCCAGCTCAGGACACCACATGTTCCCGAGACCCCAAGGTGTTACCAAATCTCAGGCACGGCCATGATGGGGCCATAGGGGCCTAGGCCACAGGGCCGGTGCCAGTCAGCAATAGCAGCCCCCGCAGGAGAAATGCATCAAAGCCGTTCTGCGGGAGTGCAAGCTGACACCCACCGAAGTTGATTGCATCGAGTGCCACGGAACTGGCACGTGATGACCTTACAATGCTGCAAGATGCTCCAGCAACTGAAAAAGACCACTCCGTCCTCACTTGACTCTTCATACCCAGGGCACTGGGTGATCCGATTGAAGTCGGCTCTTTCCGAAAGGCCGGTAGTGGCAGCCGTTTGCATGCGCCTTATCGTAGATGGTGCAAGGTCATGAGTGCCACTCCACGGAAAGAGCCGCTGGTGATCACGTTTCTTGAGCTGCACGACAGTCATGTAAGCTGTGGAGCCCGCGATCCCGCGCTCGTAAGGTCGTCCAAGTCCAACATCGCGCACGGCGAGGGTGGCGACTCAGATGCAACTGGAGCAGCAGCGAAATCCCTGGTGAACTAGCAGAACTAGCATTGTGCCCGACTGCAAAAGCTTCCGATTCCAATGTCCCGCCAGGTGCGGGCTTAGCGGGCTTCTTCAAGTGCTGTCTGCAGGCACTTGGCCCTTTTCCAGATTTCAGATGTCTCGAAACTCCGCTTAAGACATGCCAAGGTTTCGAACTGTGAGGGCTCAGCAAACGTGCACCTGAAGGCCTTAGTTTGCTTTTTGGTTTCCCTTCGTCGAGCCTTCGTCCAGAGAGCCGCCTGAAAGGTGCGGAATCCCCACTTGGATATGGAGGCGGTGAGCTCTGATTGCAGTCCTAGCGTGATGTACCTACCATCCATGCAGATGGTTGGAGCTAAGGGTTTCCCTTGCCAAATTCTTTCTGAATCTGTCGCGATGCGCGAGGACGGGGCGGTAGCGACTGAGTAGTGTCCTTGCAACATTGCGCCTTTGCCAGCGTCCATCGACAGGATGCAGCCTATTCCGGCGTCTCCTCCTTCGGGTTTGGTGGCTTGACCGCATTCCCGAACTCTTGGTGGCATCATATCGAAGGTGTGGCGAACTTCAAACATACTTCAAAAAGCTGTAGACCCAATTGGAAGCACAATTCTGCCCGAAACGTAGTGCGGGGGCGAGGTGCGGGTGAAGACTGGATAACCCGATGAAGGAGCCGAAAACGATCAAAGCCTACTTTCGGAACTGGTGGACGATTTCTTTTCTGTTTGACAAGCGAACGGACAGCAACGTCAACAAATGTTTGTAGTGTGTGAATGCAACAGCCAGGCGAGCCTGAAGCTTGAATTCGAGAGACCTCCTGTTTGGAATCTACTTGCTGTTTGCGCAAGGTGGCACAAATGCGCATGCGGAGGCCGCGTCGTGGGCATGTGCATGGACCGCACCTGCCTCAAAAGTTAACTCTTGTGCGCAGGCCTGGGGCAAGAACATCATGAACTCTCGCGGGTGCATGGTCTCCGATCCGGTCAAGCTATTCGAGAGGAAATTAGCGAAGGCCGTCGTTTCGGAGGAACCTCCAGGTTATAGCGGGGTGAGTGGGGTCATGTGTACACAAGCCAGTGTGTAGGATAGACAGTCTAGACAGATGTGCAAAGCGGATGGCCTCACATGACCGAGTCGGGTTTCCCTGCGCGGATTCTCTAATTCATCTCGCACAGTGTGAAGCACGCCAAGCCCACGCCAAAATGGGTCACGTGGCGTAATGAAAAACCGGTGAACTACTGGGTAATCAGGCGCCACCGGCCGAGATCACCATGAACGGTGATGATGTGCGAGACTGGGAGACCACGGGGTGCAGACCTTGGGAAGACTGTGCAGCACAGCACCGATTTTGCACCTGGAGTTGGCAGTGGTATCCTGTCTCGAAGGCTTGATCCAGCAGGGCAGATCGGCGACAGGTATATGATCGAGCTCGACGAGGACGAAGCTGTTTCCACAACCGGCTGGCATGCACTGCTGCATGTGGAGTCTGTCCAGAAAGCGTGAGGATGGTGTTGCGACTTGGGAAAAGGTAGATGAGGCGCACTTGATTCACTTAATGCTGCTATTCGCAGCCCAGCCTTGCTGAACTCAACAGGAACTTGTCGACTGGGGCGATGACTTCTCGCTGCAGGGCACGTGTGATTCTCAGCAGCCTTGCAGATGCCGCGTCGCTAGAGAGCTCAACTGCAAGGTTCAACAACTGGGAAGCTGAAGCAATGGACAGGCCCGGCATTTCCGTGAACCGCTCCTCCAAAGAAGCTTCGTAAAGAGGTCGGACTCCATTTTGGGCCTCTGGGTCGGTGAGATCACAGTTGGCAGCACTGGGTCCGCACATGACTCAGACGGTTGTCAACTGCTCGTGAAACTCTTATACCCTTGGATACCCTTTCAGTGGTTTTGCTCAGCCTCGTGAACGCTGTGCAAGATGCAAGAAACTCCGCAGGGTGACAACTTCAACTCGATGCACTCCTTGAATTGAACAGCTTCGCAAAATCGTCACGACTCAAGTTACCAGGTTGCCATCTCGCTCAATGGCCTCTTTCCAGGCAGACAAGCTTTTGTAATTAACCATAATTAAACTTGCTCTAGCACGAACTGCATGGACACATCGTTGCGGCCTCCACAGCAACAGCACAACAAAAAAGCAGCGCTTGCGCTTGTCGCCTCTACAGCAGATATACTTTGATTCTGCGTCCTTGTCAGACATGTACACAGGGGAACAGATCGTGGCCGCATCTTGTGATACGCACCTCTGCACCGGCCACGGCAAGCCCACGTTCCCTTCTATCGATTCGCAGTTCCGCCCGCGAGGACAAGTACATTAAGTAGACATGACAGTGTGAATGCAATGAGGAGCATTTTCAGATCATCGCAGACAACGACGACGAGAAAGCCATGGCCTTGGCGAAGGTGAAATAAGGTGAAGAGTGTGACACACCACGATCCCCGAATCCGGCTCGGCATCTTGAGGTCTACTGCCCAGACCGCCCGAACTGCACCTCCAAGGCCGATCGAGCCGGACTCTTGAGGCCTTTTCTCAAACTCCGCAATGAAGGTCTCACAAGTCCAGGGGCCCAAGACAGCCGCCAAGGACTCCGACAGATCTAGAAAGATGCCTGCACGCAGCTGTCCAAAACGGCTTGACTGAGTGCTGTTGTACAGCGCAGGTCAAAGCTAAGCAGATAAGCAATGCAGGTGTCGAGATTTAGGGCTGGCCACAGACAGGCATCTGAAGGCCTGAAGGCTCGACTAGTAGCTAGTAGTCTCGCGGAAGACTTGAGGTCATCATGAATGGCAAGATGTGAAGCTACCATATGCAAAGTTTCTGCACGCCAGTGCTCAGAGTAGTGATGTTGCTTCGTGAGCCCGGTGCCACTGTCCATGCGATACCAGGAGAAGTCGTGGGTCATCCGCGGAGCACCCGGGGACAAGTTTAAGATCGAGTTCTTCCAGCAGGATGCCACAGTGAAGGGCAGCTTTTAACAGATAACCCAAAAGCTGTGAGCAGGAGAAGCGGCGGTCGGTTCTCTGGATGAAGCTCTGACCGCCCGGAACCTGGAGGTCGTTTTGATTCAACTAGACATGCTTGCCCTGATGCCAGGTGATAGTGCCAAAACTGATCCCAGATGACCTGCACAGACACTCTTCCTGGAGACAGATGGCAGGCAATCGAGTAACCCTACGTAACTGCAACAACAAAAGAAGTTGACGCTGACTAGCTGTGCAGCACAGCATTTCCCTAAAGCTTCCGATGCTTCCGATGGTTGGCAGAGTGTCCAAAAAGAAGACTCCATTATTTGCTGGCTCGTGTCTAAAGCGCCGAATTTGCATCTTACACGCCGTGCTGTCACTGCCCCGGCTCCGTCGCTTTTGTCTCGAGACTTTGAAGTGGGACCTGCCTTCACCTAGCACGTCCTAGCAGGCTTCCTCTCGATGTAGGCCGCTTGGGCGACCCGGTCACATGTGTCCGAGCTGTCCTTTGCCGGAAAGCCGCCATTAAGGGGAAGGTCACACGACGAGCAAAGAGGCGGAAGCCTTGACAGGTACGACCACGGCACGCTCTTTCCCCCTGCTCTAACGATGCTGTGGATGTAGAACTCTAAAGTCTAAAGGACTTCTCCCAGCGTCGTACACGCAGCAACGCTGGGCCCTGGCTGTCCTGCAGTTTGTAGAGGCCTTCTATGTAGTATAGGCCTGGATGCCGATCCTGAGCGCCGTACCGAGATGTTCACGAGTCGAGTGATTGGTGCAGTTCCAAGACTCCAACCAGTGGAAAGCTTCGGGAAGTTCAGAAGCCTGCATGGACGACGGCGGCACTTCTCTTCCAAGACCCCCCAAAGCAGAGCCGCACAGCCACGCCATGCGCGGGAGATGCGAGTTTCGTCCATCCGCCCGCCAAGCGGCCCCCGACGGCATAGCGACCGTGCCTGCAGTGCCTGGAAGCTCGTACTGCAGGGCGCGATGCTTGCGGAATCTGCAAGCGCACTGACCAAAGCATTGCAGCCCCGTCCTGTGAGGGATAGGGTTATGAATGATCAGAGATGTAGTATTTCGATTGGCAGTTGCCTCGGCAAACGACTACAGCTGTATGGCTCAGAATTGAAGGTTCATTTAGGTTCATTTAGCACACAGTCTCATTGCGTCTACATGTGAGCATGGTGTCGCCATGCCCCAAACCTCAGCACCCAGGCAGACTTCCCTCTTGGCAACTGGTGAGTGAGATGGTTTATTATGGACGAAAATGGTTTGGCCTCTCCACTTAGTGCTTTTCATCACAAGGGAAGGTTGTGGCGCAGCAAATAGATACAAGACTGGCAGCGATGGCAATTTCGGAGCGTGTCGTGCCGAGAAAGCAGGCATTCTACACAGTGGCTGCGTGGGGTTGCTGGTGAGGTCAAGTTGTGTCTTCACTGAACTTCCTAAGCTCTTCAAGGATCCAGCCAAACCGGAGCCCTTGAGTACGTTGTTCTGCCCGCCTGTCTTTCTCCAGATGCAGCAGCGTCTCAAGACTTCTTGGTGCATGGTCTCTACCATGTGGTGTTGATTCTTTCCCAAATCTCCAGACTTCAGCTGTTGGACAATTGTCCATGTGGACGGTTGCGAGCAGCCACATGCCCCGCTACAAGTAGCTAGTAGCAGAGATGCAAGTTTCGGAGGCATCTGGAGCAGGGCTCCAGCGAGTCCAAAATGCCGGAAGCCTTTGCGCAAAACTTTCCGCCACTGTCGCGGTCGCGATCGTCACATGCAGGCCTGCGCGGCAACGTAAAGATTGTTTTGAACAGTGCCAAGTGCAATCATTGGACTCGGACCATAGCCCCAGGCGCCGACAGAGTGCCTGACCCAGCCAATCCTGGTGCATCTTACGCGCACTGCTTAGACAGGCGACTGCGCAGTAACCGAAAGTTGTTTCTTGTTTTCTCTCTGATGTGTGCCGAGGCTCTCCAAATCGAACGTGCCCGGCTGCGGACAGGAGAGCCATGCCCCCTGGATTCGCGTTGAGCCTGGAAGCGGGGTGTCTGCCGCACTGTTGATGCTCAGGCGTGCTGCGGCTGTGGTGAGATTGAAGGAAGATCTTGCAAGGACCTTGATCGGACCTGTAGCAAGGGAACCACCGGCTTGCTGCAGTCACTATAGTGACTGTAGCGCTTAACCGTGCCATGCCCTGATCGCCAGCTTTAGCGTCTCACTAGGTTGAATTTGTTTGCGAAGTGACACTACAAAGACATGAATGGGGAAGAGGTCTTTGCGTACTGGCACTGGCAGCGCAGGCTCTGCAGAGAGACCATGGCCTTTCGTGCAGAAGAAGTCCGGCTAAAGACTCAGGCGCGGTGATCGAGTTTTGGCGGAAAATGGAGGGCAGTTTTGGTGTCATTTGAGGCTGAGTCCGAGACCTGGCGTGGGGGACAACAGCGCGAGGCCATCTGGGAAGTTGAACGTGCCCCACTGGGAGGGGGGGGGCGGAACTGCCAGTGCCCGCAGCCACGAGTCACAGCATGCGGACTTACGCACATGCAATGGACACCCACCATCTGCAACCGCTCCAAACACGGAACGCTACAGTTAGCCAATCAGGTGGCTGCAATCTTTCGTGGCAAAGACGCCTTGAGCACATGAATCTATGCACAGACGCTCCGCACGTAGTTTCGCTGTTGTGAGTGCATTCATGACCTGAAAGCATCGGCCCCGCGATTGCACCTGCGCACGGGATCGGCACGAGCGAATCACACGCTTCGCGATTCAAAAGAGCTCTAGTGAAGCACCAGATTTAAGAACGGGAATTTAGAGGGCGGCGTCAGGGTTTGAGGCTTGGGTCTGGCGAGGTGAGGTTTTGTGCAGGACTTTGAGGTCTAGCTTGTGGGTATCGACAGCTACGGTTTAGGCTTAGGGCTTCCGGATTCCAGGTTTTGTTAGGTGATGTAGCGCTCGACTGTGGGGTAGGACGGGCAGGATTTAGGGTTTGAGGGTCGTAGAGTTTAGGAGTGTGAGACCTCCCTGTCTTTTGGACCTTTGTTGAAGCAGCCGTGTTGACCTTACCTCGCATTAGCATGGGTTAAGACCCACATGTGACTGCTTTACGCAGGCGCCTTGGGCTTAGAGGACAAATTGTGCTTCATGTTCCACGTTCGCAACTCCAGTACCTGTCATTCGTTCCAAATTGGTAGCGGAGCGGGTGGATTGCGAGGCTAGTGTTTCACCGGTAGAGATCTCCAGAGTAGAGCCGTTAGCCCTTCAGGCCAGCTTGGGTTGAGCCATGAGCGTTGCCAGTGAAATATCAGGCCACTTGGTGGGGTAACACAGTTCCCCTGCAGAGACCAAATCAGGAAGCTCATATATGCTGGTACGGCATCGTCCTACCATGATTGAGAGTTCAGTACTCGCATCCGTGAATTGCAGCATGAGGAAAAGCACCGGCCCAGCTCCTGAAGGACTATGAAGGACTTGCGTGCGCAAGCATTCGTTAAGTCCCAATCCCAACCGCCCAGAAAGTGGAAGGGGCGATCTGTGCGCGGCAATGCAGATTCTTCAGGAGACAGCCATCCCACCGAGAATGTGCCCAGCAGCAGTAGACCCCCTAGTCCTTCCAGTGCAAGACGGACTAAGCCTGCGTCCGTACATGAAGACGAGGACGTAGACTCCGGAGAGTTGATCCCGAGTTGTCCGAGCCAGATAGATGGCGAGATCGACGATCGGGCATACTCCGAACCGGTGACGTGAATGACGACGACATTGCTATGTCGGAGTGCGTAGGCAACATTCTGGAAGGTCTTCCTTATGGCCCCGGAGGCGCCTGGCTTGGCAAGAATGCACTGGTCGCTCCCTCGGCCTGAGGCTCCTCAGGCGTGGGAGGCAAGTAGGTCTGTTGTGGGGCTTCAGCCACGGTGGGCTGCCAGCGAAACTTCGCCGATATCATCAAGTATGGCTTGGTCCCTTGCTCATGCTGGATGCCAACTCTAGTAACTCTAGTATGTTAGTGGATAAGAGAGACCCAGCGGAGCCAATCCGCAGGCGCTGCAACAATTGCTAGTCGCCTTTGGACTTGCCGTTCGCTCGTCGTGGGTTCTGCTGCGTACAGTTGTAAAACTAGCAGCATTGAGCCCATTGTACCCGGGCATAAAACCACCGGTGCTGCGCTTCATGGCGGCTGTGAGGCTATCGGGTGCCCACTTGGCAACACAAGCTGCGTGGTTCTTGCCCTTAAGCCCCATACGGGTTGCGGCCTGCTGAACGGTCTCTCCGGTTTTGGCGTTAAGTCCATCGGGCCTTAGTGGTTGTGCGTCGACGCTGCTGCCGATGATGCGTCGCATGCACGTTCAGTCTGTGGCTCGAGGCTGAGTATGCACTCGTCGCACTCAGCCCCGGCCGAAGCCTTCTCATCTATGAATTTGTCTTGGATTTCCGTCGCCCGCTGATATAGTGGGGCCCGGCCTGCGAACATGTGCTGCACCTGCCTTTGCAGCATTGAAACGCCATGCGGCGTCACCCATTTGAGTTAAAATTCGCAGCTACACTTTTGATGTTACGGCACATGTGATGCAAAGGTAGCCGCCCGCAACAGAACTATGTCTGTTGCCTTGCAAACAGCCCTCATATTGATGGCGTGGATTCCGTTGTCCAACGCATCTATCAATCTACGAGCGCCTTCAAGATGTACCGCGAGTGCTTCACCGGTGTGTCGAAATGCTCTGTCTCGCTGAGGTGGAACTTCTCTTGCTGGTGAGGATGGTGTCGTAGTCACCATCGCATGTGCTGAACCTTAAAGGCTCCAACATGATCTGTTCGCACATCATCGTGGTACAAGCCGTTGTAGCCGTACCCGTTCACCTGATCAGCTAACCGCATGAGCGGGCTTGATCGTTCGGCGGTATGATGTGTTTGCCAGAAGGCAATGAACTCGGGAGTTTTGAGAAGAGGTTGCTTCTCCTTCTCAGCCTCCAGGTCATCGAACGCTCTCTCGTTCTCTGTCTCCGCAGAGGAGGCAGTCCTGGTGGCTTCGGCGAACTTCTCCGGGTCCACGACGGTCTTGACTTTCCCCCAGATTCGGATTACTGCCGACATGATTCCTGCTTTTCTTAAGGTCCTCCTTCAACCGCTTTTTGACATGCGTACTGGCCTCGGACGTGAAGCACCGATCGGTCAAATAAGTCATGTCAAAAACACAGACAACCGTTGTATCCGGCTATGCTCCAGCGTCATGGCAGCGCTATCCAATTCTTCCCAACAGCTGTTGAAGGCTGCCTGATCCCAGTGAAGATGTCGATAACCGTGCTAGGATTAGCCGGCCCAAGTACCACGGGAACCATGTCCCGGCTTGTTGCTGGCGGTGCAGTGTGCACTTCAAATCGACCGGATTTTACCGGTGCCCGAATAGTCGGCATCTCGCCGCGGGACTCCTGAAAGCGTCTACGCCGAGTCTACGTGCTTCGGCGCTGAACATGATGAACATGGCGCCGTGGCGGGCGACGTGGAGATCCCTAGCTGTTCTATGGCCATATGGCGACGTGCGTTAAATACGATCTTTTTTTGGTCAAAGATTCTAAAGGCGCTCCTTGGCTGAGTGGATTCAGCGTGAAATTTTGTACGATTGAAATTTGTTTCCACGCCATTGTCTTGTGCAACGACATGTATTCAGCATGGTGTGCCATTCACGGTGGGAGAAGCTTGCTGAGCGTCTTGAGTAGCATGATCGCCGAACGTGACTGTCCAAAGTGTCCAAAGGCATGCTGAGTTGACACCGTTAGAGGGTTTCTTGGAGGACTTTCGCTCTTTAGATTGCATGCGGTCTATGCGCATGCTTGAATGCTCCATAAGCTGGGGGCTTGCGGGCTTATCCAGGTCGTTCGCGTCTGCCCGCTTGCTGGGCGGCCCAGCAGACTGAGCCGGCGCTGCGTCGGAATTCAGGTTGTTCATCGGGGTTGGCGGCGCCGGCATCCGAAAACTGGCCAACACTCTACACTCCCTCTCCAAACCCAGCCCATCCGTCAAACTCACACGCAAAAGACCGGAGTCGTGCGTCCTACACATCTGAATCGGTGCCTTGACGACTCATTTTCGCGGTGACACTTAGCTAGCACAGCTTCCATCTCTTCAATATTGGAGGGCTGAGTCTCATGGACTGTCCTTCTTAGCAAAGCCTTGATGATGGGGCCGTGGCATTCTACTTTGCCAATTGTCTGTGGAGATTCTAAAGGAGCATTAATTGCGATGGGGTACTCCATGTTGGGTCAAGTGCTGCGCAAAGTCTTCCTTAGAATGTGTGAATGTGTCCGTGATAATATTCGACGGATGCCCCGCCCAACAGACGCTGCCTGTCGCTCGGATTTCCGCTTCCAGATTTGACAATGGCAACTTGCCCGAAACTCGTCCCTACGTCAACTATGTTGACAGGTGTGTCGCGATTTCCCGCGAAGTCCTCCTTAACCTCTAAGCAATCTATCCCTACCGTGTGACTGAGCTGCTTTGGATAGATGAAATCGCGTGATGCCTCGGTACGGGGGCAGTATCTAGACAGGCTTTTCAACGGTGCAGATGGGCGGCCTGGATAAACTCCTTTGACGCTCTAGCTTGCTTCAAGAGGATGCCCGGAGGCGCATTGAAGTCGCCTGATCGATGGCTGCTCGAGCGCGCTGCGGCAAAGCTCGCCGTGCAGCACGTCGCTCAGGATCGGTGTCCTGGTTTCCGACAAAGGCATGATCGCGTAAACGAGTCCACCTTCGCAACAATTAATTATTCAAGTATGGAAGATTACCCCGCCGGGGACTCCGCCGTTAGGTCGTCCTATGGTCGTCCCGAGTCTAGTACAGGCAATGTAAAGCCGTCGTGTCCCCGCAACTTCGTAGATCTGCAGCTTCCGCTATAATGCGTGGCAGCCCATGTCCCGCAAGCGATACGGTTGTCAGCTTCGGCCAGCATAAGGTCTAACAGTTTAAAACCTACCAGAGGGTACTTTACACCTACCCGGGTTATGTCCTTGGGGGCCAGCGCGAAAATGCCCATCGAAGCTCCTTGTGTTGGGTTCATGAATGTTTTGTTGTTGTGGATTCGGACCCGACTGAGATCACCCGAAGGGAGCACCCTCTTAGCCACCCGCCTGAACCAGAGCAGCCAGCGGTATCGATCATTTTTCCAGGCACCATGCCGGGGAGGTTGCAAGGAGTTCAGCAAGTCGGGGAGCAAGGCGTATATCGATATAGGGACATGCAAGAAATGTGGAACGGTCACCAAAACAAAGGAATAGAAGCCGGTGGTTGACCCAACCACGTGATTGCATTCCTCCACCGAGAGGACTGGGTCCAGCAAGAAGATTAGCCGGCTAAAGTGTGTGAGCTGTGCGGAATGTTGCTCGACGAACAGCCCCAATAAGAAAGGAAAGCCCGATCTGACATAGCATCAGCGGTGACAGAATCCAATACGATAGACTGTGGTTCCGCGAGACGGTCGAGCGGCACTTTGTCACGGAGCCCTGTCTCACGAGGAGCGATCTAAATGCCTACCTTCAAGAAGCCAACTAGGAAGGCGCTTGTCCACTTGCACACTTCGCGGAAAGTTGATCCACTTCTGCCAGGCTTTTGCTACTGCTATTTGTATTGTCTGTAGGGCAAAGAGTTTTGTGCTGTTGCCACGCCCGCGTTGGTTTTTTGAAGTGGTTGCGAAAATCTCTTTCGCGGTTAACATTGGCATTTTATTAACGTCGTTGCAACGCACCGTCGCCGATGTTGAGCAAGTGCACGGGCCCATCGAATGTCCCCCAACGTGCTTTCGCCGACCCGACATTCGTAGCTTGCAGCATTATCGCCAACAGCGGGTAGGCCGTTCAGAGTTAGCACTGCGATTTCGAGATGCCATGCAGGCCAACATAACGACATGTGCGAGTCATAGCGCCTTCTTCGTTCGAAGTTTCAACTTTTCCCAGCCTTCGGAAGCCGTTTCGTACCAGTGGCGGGTGAAATCGGGTGAACATCCACATAAGTCGATCAAAAGTATGAAACGCGCTTTGTGTCCTGATTCCGCCTCGTCGCCAGAGTTCGAGCTTCGGGCTTGGCTTTGTGCTAGCGAGATCTCATATGCGTTAGTGACTGAGTGGATCTCCGTAGACGCCTAGATGCACGCGTGGATGTGCAGCTTGGAGGCTTTGCTGAACCAACAGCTGGAGCTGCGCAGCAAGGTAGACGAGTTTGCAAGGCTCTCGTTTGACCACAAGTCGTTGTTTGCAGCAACATATCGGTTCGTCAAAATGCTGATGCAGGAATGCACAAATGCACAGAGCCCATGCTAAAGACTGGCACGAAGAGCTTGAGATGTTCGAACGGCACCAGGCGCATTGCTCGTCATGGCATTTGTAGAGTATCTCATGTCAGTCAACGCAGCAGGCCCTTGCAGCTGACCAAGTGGATGTTCTGGACAAAGCGAACGTGCGCATGATGCTCAAGTGTGGTTTGCTTGGCAGAATGTGTCCATCATGCTTTCCTGTGCCCGAGGGTTGTGGAATTTGTCATTTGGTCGTGCTAGCAGCGAATTACGATTTTCTCTCGCTAGATTTCAATATGATCCATGTAGCCATGGTGCCACTGGCAAACGACAGACAGCGCCTTGTTGGAGTGCTCGGAGTGAGTTACTTTTTTGCTGCATGGTCTGGTCGCAAGAGCCTGAAGCTCAAACTCGGAACCTGAAGCCGCCGAGAGCCTTCATGAGGGTTTTGCGGGTTCACTGTGCCAATTACTTGCATAAATTGAAACTGAAGGCGTCAAACACTTTAAGCACCAACAAGCCAAAGCCCTGGCAATCTTAAGAAATCAAACTGTGGAACACCTGTAAACAATGTGCGCCTTAAGTCTCAATCGAGACCCTCACGACCCTACACCCCACTCGCTCAGAAGCCTGAACCTGGAAGAAAGCGCACCGTCTACACGAAAAGCATCCCCAATCCCTTGGCTCTCAGGATCCCCAAAACCCTAACCGGCCCAAAGCCGGGAACCCTTCGACCCCAGAGCTGAAAACCTCAACTCCTCGAGTCCTAGAGACAGAAATCGGCGTCCCGGGCTTTTCGCTCGCTGTTGCCCGCATGTCCGGCGTCAATTCCTTTGCCCGCATTCTTACGACGGAAAGGGCGAACAGTGTATTTAAAACGGCGTGCTCCGAGGTCTGAAGGGCATTGCGGCTGAGCACCTGCAACGGCTCGCCAGAGCCGAGGCTCCGCGATTCTCGGCAGTGCTCACGGCGATATGCTCGGAATGTCAGGCCCGCATGAAGAAGCTTGAAGCACGACGTGTTCAGACAAAGTCAGAGGCCTGGCCGCAGCGAAAACGCACCAGACCAGACCGCAATTCCAGGCTGAGGCCCCTAGCTCTTTCATTTCTAGAGGTATTGCTGCTGTCTAGCTTCGACACACATCTCTGAGCTTTCCCTGAAAGTAGCTTTTGCAAATGTCCCTCCGAAAGTTCAAGCGATGACTGGCACGATCTGGAAGCCTGAACTTGTGGTTTGTCACGCTTCTGATGGCAACTCGGTCGTCAATTCGTGATACTTCTTGAAGATATTATCAGTTATCAGCATTCTGATGCAGGTGGCGCAGCTTCAGCAAGAACTGTCTCAACAGCTTGATGAGGCCTTCTACAACAGTTGCGCCATGGCACAATGTGGTGCTCAGAAGTGGATCTTTGTGCCCAGCTTCAGGCCAAAACAACAGAGGAAGGAGTGAGTATGGCACGAAAGGGTAGCTCCAAGACGGCAAGTGCAGGCGCATCGAAAACGCGAGCCAAGCAGATCCGCAAAGGATTTGAGCAAAGCAGCCGGACTGCTACAGACACAAAAGAGAAAGAGGAGAGGGAGGAGCCAGCAGGAGAGCAAACGTCGCAGGTACGGATCCAAGACTTTGCTGAAGTGCGAGCCGGCTAGCCGTTGCTTGCAGCTTCGGCTTGCTGAGGTCATTCTGCTTTTCTTGCTCGTGCTAGTCGTTGCGGTGGGCCCCTACTTCTTTGCGCAGCTCCTCGATTGATGAGCAGAAAACGGAACGACGATGCAATGCCTGCCAGCGCACAAGGCATCTTTTCCAGCAGTCTCCTGCTGCACCGCCTCTCATCAGAGCGTCGCAGGTATTCACAGGTTACCTCCACAAAGCAGATTACGTAGAGAGGAGACTCTGCAAGACTAATTAGGCCCTTTAGAAGGCAGCATGGAATGGGATGGGGCGGCTGCTGCGCTGCCTGTTTCCAGAGGCCCTCAGGGACCCTCGCTCCTCGCCTCCCCCCACACTCGCTATTAAGCGAAGCAAGGACGAGCCCTCCACTCGCCAAGCACCAGCACCTTGCCAAGATTGCCAAGCCGGCAGGCTCTGCTCAGTCCGATGGAAGGGGGAGCGTAGGATCGTGTGGGAAAGGCTGACTGGTCGAAACGGGAATGGTCCAGGCCTGGGCCTGGTGCTCTTGACCGAGGCGCTTGTGTCTTATGCTTCTGCACTTGTAGAGATCTTCAGGACGCGGCCGCAGCCTGCGCTGAGCGTTGCCAGTCTTGCGGTGGCCCGATGAACACAGAGATCACAGAGGCCCCGTAAAAGGCGCAGCTTGTGTGGGCAGGCGGTGCAGTGGCGGAGAAGCCATGCTCGACGGACCCAGCGGAGGGCAGGCGGCGGCCCAGGGCAGAGCCTCGGCAGACGGACCGCGAGAACCGGCTCGCCAGGTGACACGGGCACTCCCGTCACGTCGAGCACCGCGACAGAGACGGCAGAGACGGCGCCGGAGACGCAGGAGCTCGTCTCCGAGTCCTTAGAGTACCTGGAAGCGGACGAAGCGGACGGAGAGTCCGAGAAATCGGCCGAACTGGCTCGCTCCTCGTCCGAGGCTTCCCGAGAGTGCAAGCAAGGTTTCAACTGCGTCTCTGCGCACGTTAGCAGGCACAGACGCTGGTGAAGCAAGGCAAAGTGAGGAATGCACACCTGGTCGGAAGCCAAGTTTTCATCAACGTTGTTGTTTCGTCCTGAGCTGAGACTGATACGAAAGGTCGAGCCCCCTATGCCCGAAGGCATCCGTGCGTATACCCCGGGTGAAGGCCCGCAGCCGCATGTTTTTGGCCAAAGTTCTGGTGGGTCTCTGCCAGGATATGGGTCAAACGCAATACCCTTCGCTGGTGTGTCGCCGAAGACCTCCAAGCGACGCAATGAGGGCAATCGAATGAAGGTCATCATGTTTGGCAGTTTCCGCCACAGCAGCACGGAGAAGATGGAGAGGCAATTGAAATGCTCGAGCGGGCGAAAGAGGTTTCAGACCGCAAGAAAGAGGCCGCGGCAATCTCCAAGCTTTGCTGCTTTGCTTCCTGTTCCAGACTGTGCCATGCGAGGAGCTTGCCACGCGCAGGAGCAGGGCACCTTCGCCTCACTCTGAGACATGGCGTCGCTTGCCTCGCCCTCCGCTTCGATCGTTCCGCATGTTCCGCAGCGAGGCAAACAGTTCCTGTGCCACGAGACGTTTTTGCAGAGCTGCAAGAGAAAGGATGGCACTTTCCTGAGAATGGCCAACATGTGGTTCCCTCGTGACAGCGCATGGGGCAGCATGGCAAGGTTAGAAGCACTGGGTGCGAGTGGCCTCTACGTGGACGTGGAAGAGCCGGGTGCAGAGCCCCATCATGCAAGGCCAGGCCTTCTGGATTAGGTGCCGTGGGAAGCTTCGGACTTCTTCACGTTTTCGATTGTTGGGACATGAGACCACTAATAATTTTGCAGCGGTTTCCTCAAGTTCGCTTTTGCAGCGATGAAGTTGCTCTGTCCTGAAGTTCATTCCATAGACGTTTCTTCCCGCTGTGTATAGCATGTTTCCGCCCTCGAGGTGGATTCAACTAAGTATCTCGGGCGACGAGGAGGAGCAAGTTCGAGCAGGCACAGGGTCACATAAATGCATGCTGCATCATCATTCGAAGTCATCATGTGACTGTGAATTGTTAACATAGAGTGGAGGCGTCCTCAGGCTGATGTCGTTGATGGTGCCGCGCCGCATGGGATCTGGTTCTGCGCGAGCCTCAACTGCTCGGGAGTCCTGACATGTCCTCACCGCCTTATGTGGCCAGGCTTGACCTTGCCCGCGTGAACTGTGCCTGCGCAAGAAAGATCAAGACAGCGCAAGTCGCACTTCAAAGGCTCGATCGCTCTCTAACGCCCGTGACACCTGCGGCTTCAGGAGTCGGCCTTGTGAAGCATGGAAAGAGCCTTCTCTCGCGCCGCGTGCTGCGAGCTACGAGTCATGAATGCCTACGGGCCCACGGGCCCCAGCGCAGTCGAATCAGAGTCCAGTAAGACACAGCAAGACACAGCTCAGACTTAGAGTCTAGTCGGAACAGTCAGATGAAGCCCGGTATCGCCGAGCGATGGGCATGAGCCAGGTGCGCAGCGAGCCCGTCTCTCGGCCGATTATGGTAGCTGTCCCCATGCACATGTTGCTTGATCTGTTCTCAGTATTTGTAAGATTTGCCCTCCCGCCCCGAAAGCTTGTCTCGTGCATTTTACCGGACCGGGCATTTAGGCCCCTTCGAAACTCAGGAAAGGTTCCCGCTCTGCACACGGTGCGGATGCCGCGATGAGCCAAGAAGCGGCATTGTGGAGCTGGACGTGGAGGAGGATCCACCTGACCTACGACGAGAGAGACGCATCCAATCGCCCGCACAGCCCGAATCGCCTGCATTTCGTGCGCCTCCAGCAGAAGTCCGAGGTCCCACGGTTTTCGAGTTGGAAAATGCCCTGACGCCGACTGCTGTGACAGCGCTGTGAGACGTCAAGCCGGAGCTGCACTTCGAGCCTCGCGACGCCAGCGCCTGCGGGGAGGTCTGGGAAAACCTGCATGCGGACTCTGCTCAGTTACAGTGTAGATGTACAGTGCCTTCTTCTCCGTCACGAAGCAGTAATGCGATGCTGTGCCAATGTAGGGAGAAAGGCACGTTAGCCTCCTTGTTCGCTTTGCGTTTCTTACCTTTTCTTCCTCCGAGCTGCGATCTACGCTTACAGGCTCCTGCTGTAGGCGTCTACCGTCATCTACTCACTTCTTGGCATGACGCATGATGCATTTTCGGCAGCAGATAGCGGACAAACGGCACGGGGCTTGTGCTGACTTTGTACTACAGCTGCATGGACACTGCATCCCCGAAGCTGTTTTCAACGGTTGATCGCAGAGTAGCAACAGAATGTTGTCGGCTTGCGCAGTCTCAGTGCCAACTGGCAAGATACAATGCCACGATGTGCGAGGCTCATGTCTCATAAATGCTCATAACATCGAAATAGTGTCGCCAAAGCTGTGCTCACAAATATTCATCAGTAAAAAATACATATATATATATATAGACTACAGAGATAGATAGCTAGATAGATAGATAGATAGATAGATAGATGGATAGAGAGGTAGATAGACAGATAGTGTTTAAATCACTTGTCTCTCTACCGGCGCGTGACGCCATGGTCTCTGACTGCTTGCAGGCAGGTTCCAACTGCAAACCCGTGTTTTAACACCACATAGCTCGGGCTGTCTCCGGCTCCTGGCTGTTGCATGTTGGGCCGGGTTGTCGCGACGAAACTTGTTGAAGGCCTCTCGGGACCACGGAATGACTTCATTCTCCGCAGACAGCCAGCGCCCGAGACTAGACTCTCAGCTCTGAGCAGAGCATGCGGAGACCGAGTGCATCTCACAAGTTCGCATCGCTCTAGCAAGGCACCGGGGTATCCTTTGATGTGCCAGGCATGGGCGAGGAGCTCCTAGAGATCCTGCTGCGCGGTCTGCGATGCACGTCCCACATGACCCCTTTCAGCTCTGCCCTGGTTGCAGTACCCGGAGGACGGAAACAGAAGCAAAAAAAGCCGCATCCCAAACTGCAGCACGAGTGCTCTGTCATCACTGTCATATGGAGTGGAAGTGTGTCGGCTTGGTTTGCAGGGAAGCGTCTTCATCCGCGTGTTGTCTTCCTAGGCTTCAAGCCCTACCACTCGAAGATAGTTCCTCGATCTTCAATCCTCGAGGCGGCATAAAACAGCGGTCTGTCTTTTGGGTTAGCTCTAATTTTCCAAGGCTGCGTGTGGCGACGAGCCAGTGACCACATTGTCTGGCACCCGCTATTTGCAGCTTCCAGCACCAGTTGCGGACAGCTGGCCATTACAAAGGATGCTGAGAAACATCCCCAACAAGTACACGCAGAACAGCTTGATGCAGGCCTCAATCGTTCTCAGAATTGCTGTTGAGATTTACTAGCGTCTTAGGAGATTTGCGCACGTGGTTTCCGCGGTGCCTTTGACTTCTTCTACCTACCAATGGCTTGGACCCCAGCATCCTTCGACGGCTTGGTGTTGCTTTCTTGCAGGGTTTGCAGTGTCCATCATTGTCCATCAATGTTGCTGTCATGCGAGGACGTGCACAATCGAAGCAATGTCGCTTACGCCTTCTTGAACTTCATTTCTCCAACAGAGGCCACAGGACTAACAGTGACCAGTGGACCCCTGCCCCCACCCGTTCCAAGCTTCTTGCCAGGCCGAGAACTTCCGAAACGAGTTCCACGGTCGGCAGTTCCACAGGGTCAGAAGTCGCAAGGCTGGGCTGCTGGCCAAAGCTGGGGACCGGCGGGAGCCGGATGGAACAAACGCGAAAAACCCACTGGACGCCAGTGTGCCCATCTGACTCCAAAATATTGTCAGACCTCCTTGGACTTGTGCAAGAGATGTCTTTCTAAAGCTCCTCCTCGTCAAGTGTGTAAGCAATGTGGTTGTTACAGTCTACCACCCAACACAGCTATCACTTCAAAATGCCGCTTCACACAGTCGGCAGCCCACCACATCTGCTTGCGTCGGTTTGTGCAAGTGCCACTCGGTTTTCCTGCCCATCCCTCCTTTCTGGACGATTTTGCTTGGAAACTATTGCAATACCGGTGCAATGTGCGACCGCTCACGTTTTAGACAGGGCACTCTCAGACGTCCATGCAGATTAAAGCCTGTCGGCTGTGGCTCCCCACCAGTGCGCAGCGTGCCTATTTGCTTTGGAACAATGCAAGATAGAGCTGAGCAGGTGGCCGCGGTTTCCAACGCCCATCTACAAGGTGTTTTTGTCTTGGGGAGATGCTTCGCATTCGTCAGGTTTTGAAGTGATTCATCTGCTGTTGACGCTGAGTGGAGGTCTGGAAGCGAACCTGCAGCATTTCGAGCACCGGGTCGTGCTTCTGTCTAGGCGCAGGGGGAGGAAATCGGTATTCCTGTGAAGATGCTCACACGTGCAGCTGAAGAGCCATGCTTATTAGCGTTGCGGCTTGGATATGACAGCGTTGCATGTGTTCCCAGTGCACCAGCAGTCAACGACCCGGGAAAAAGCGTTTCCGCCTTGGAAGGAACGATCAGTATCGACCAGTTGTTTTCCGGAACGGTCACCGAGTCAAGTTCGAGGATGCGTTGAACGAGGCGCGGTGCAACGAACCGGCGCACACAAGATTCTTGGCCGCGGAGCAGGTTCGAGCGAAGCAGCAATCCGCTGCGGCAACTGCCGCTTTGGAGTCATCAGCCAAGGCCCAGCTCTGTGGGCCAAAGGAGCTTGGATTTTCTTTCACCGGATTTGAGAACTGCTTCGCGCATTTGCCGAATGGTGACGAGACCGTGCTTGGGAGCTTTTGGGAGGTGGCTTGCCATACCGGTGATGCTCTGAGAGTGGATCTGCAGGAAAACTTGCTGTGGGCTCAGACATGGCTTCTTGCCTTCGAGCCGGCTTGGAGAGAGCTCCGGTTCCAAGGCGCATCCTGTTGGAGGCGGCGATGGGAGCCGCATGCTTTTGACGCCTGTGACTGCATTCACTGCAGTGCGGAGCAGTTTCGAGTCTTCTCCTCCTGACTGCTTGTGAAGGCGAGAATGCACGAGGCACTCATCCAGCTGCCTATCTGCGGAGTAAAGCCCGACTTCTCGAGTTTTTCAAGTCCCGGGCCTGTGAGTCGATCCCATCATCAGATGCCAACTTGAAGACACGTTGCAAACTCAGGTGGAATCCAGGAGGGCAGATCCCATCTTGCACAGCAGGTGCAAAGTCTTGTTGTCCTACTGCTTTTTTTTTTGCTTTCGCCTGCAAGCTTCAGGTGGGGCTGAACGACATGGATCTGTCAAGGCCCGGCAAGCAGACCAGCATTTGTTGACCAGTAAGGGGTCAGAGCACCGGTGCTGTGCAGGCCTGGCCAGATCGCCTCGGAACTTATCCAGAGTTGCTTGGCCTGTAACCACATGCCACTATTTTTCCACCAGCTGCAGCCATGCTCAGTCCAAGGGACTTGGCAGATTTGTCGCCAGGCGATGGCTGGCATTGCAACAGGTTTTTGGCAAGTGCCGGACTCAATGAGTCGCATTGGCAAGTCCGGCTTTGAAGTTGAGATTCTACTTTGTATCCCATGGTTCCATCATGTTGCATACCTTTCAGAGGCTCACTTGGGCCCGTGGGCCAGGCAATCCCTGCGCAGACTGCACTTGTACGCAAGTACTGCCGAATTGCAGAATGGCTGCAGGAGCTCCAGGATTTCCCCGATCCTTGCAAATTTTGGCTTTAAGCGAAGGCTCGCTGAGGCAACAGAAGCCTCCGGCGCGGCATGTTATTTTAAGCATTGTGCCAATCTCTTGACTCTTGATTGCAGCCGCACTGGCTGGGTTCAGCTCCGTCTTTGTTCCCGAAGGCATCTCGGATGTGGCTATGCGAATGGACACGTGGAGGGGTTTGCAGTAACGGGAACAGGTTGTCCCGTAAACGGAACTGCTAATAGGAACCAGGCTTGAGACCGTAACATCCCGTAATATGCTCAGGGCAACACAAGGTCACAGAAACCACGTCCCGCGGACCCTCCTGTCCGATCGTGACTGTTGTGTCGCTTCCTAAACTCAGGGACCGCTTTTCGGTCTTTGAGATCTAGGGGTTCAGACCTCTCAATCATGTCGAAAGCTAGACATTGCACTCATTCCGCTAGCCACGACCTTGTCAATTGTGAAATCAGACTGTGTCGATGAAGGTTGCTGTGGACATAGAGGCTTCTAGCCCTGCATGATATTTGCCTTTAAGCAGCCGCACTACATCTTTCCATCCTCTATTGCCACCGGTGCTGGCAGCCCTGGGGTTCAGGGTTCAGGGGTTAAGAACTTCACCTTCTTGACAAACAATACGCACATATGAAGACACATAAAAGTATCTGCAACGAGTTCAATCATACATCACTTTGAACCTGTGGAACTACAGCAAATGCAAATGCTCTTGCGACTATCAGCCTGCCTGCTTGTCCGGCAGCTTCTGCATGCGGTGGGAAACACGCATATGATTGGTTGTGTGTACCCGCTCAGTATCCACGTAGGAGCACACGCCTGTGTGGGTGCGTGCTCCAATGCATCGATATCTTCATTTGCGTCTTATCTACTTCAGGCCTGGCCAGTGGGGGATCGGTTTTCGGTCCTCCTCCTGCCCGGGCCTTGCTGGTTTCCGTTGGCAGTTCCCGGGCCCGTTGTGTTCCTCTTGCGCCGGCCCCCGGGTTCCGCAGTGTGCGGGAGCGGTTTCCGTTACT
>CAJNDV010034497.1:0-41531 GCA_905221635.1 Symbiodinium sp. CCMP2456 | reverse complement strand
GGGGGGGGGGGGGGGGGGGCCGGTTTCTCGGCGGGTGTGACGCGCCCATCAGGGGAGGACTCTAGAGGTGTGTCGAGGTGTAGTGTGTATCGGCTCGAAATTACCAACAGGGGTCAGGGGTGGGCCATAACCAGGCGTCATGTCGGCGTTACAGAGGTGTGACTGCATCCCGGTGGAGCCTATGCACCGGTCCGGGCACGGGTATTTTGGACAAAGGTGATGAGGGGTGAATACACTGGGGACTGCGGTGCTACGATGACGATGACCCTCATCAAGATGAAGCTGCCGCTGCAGCTGCCGCTGTGGCTCGCTGCTCATGATAATGATGAGGATGTAATGATGTTGCTGTCGATGTTGATGTTGATGTTGTTGATGGTGGTGGTGGTGGTGATGGTGCTGTGTTGCTGCTGCTGCTGCTGATGATGATGATAAATGATAGCAACAGGCAGAAGATGATCACACGACTAGTCACGGCAGGAAGGACTATAGTCTGTGGCGAATATATCGGTTTTTCATTGGTTTCCTGGCCCCCGTGTTGGAACTCAGCTGGTTGTTCTGCAGTCTTGTGGCCCGGGCTGTAGTGAAGCCACCGTGGCCGCGTTTAAAAACGACTCTTTAACAAGTCGGGCTTGATCCCACTCTGTGCTCTGTTCACCTGGACTTTTCGAAGGTCTTCTGGAGTAAAGCCCTTGTTGAGTTAGATTTTCATAGCATACAGTGGCTCTCTGTCCGAAACTAGACGTTTTCCAGATGTTGGCGGGCTGGACTGCCTACACTAGGCCTCGCTCAAAGAGTCTTCTCGTGTCACACGAAGGACGTGGGCGAGACTGATGATTTTCCCAGCTGGCCTGACAGCTCTTAAATGGGAAAGAGTTTGGCCAGGCTGTACATAGTCAACTTAGTAGACGTTCCCGATTTTGGCAGTACCCCGGCTTAAAGCGTTGTATCGAGAGCTTCGGCTCTTGTGTGGGTCGCCCAGCTGCTGTCAGACTCGTGATGCAGGCACCAGACAGCAAATCAAAAGATGTAGAAAGGCTCTTACAGTATTTGGTGGCACATATCAGCAAGTCGCACGCGCCTGATTGACTCGTAAGTTCTTCGCGCAGTGGCTCATGATGGCCCTCGTAGACTTATGTTCTTAGAGCTCCGTTCTGGAGTTTCTGTTCGAGAGAGGCTGCAGGCCGTGAGTGGTTTCCGAGGCCGGCCGCAGAGCGCTAAATTGAGAGCTGCGCTGGGACTGAGAGGGAAAACCGGACAGAGAGCCCTGTCAAAGCGCTTAAGTTGCCTTCCACTTCTTCAGGCAATGTCCCGGCATTCGAAGCATTCCAATGACCGGATGTTCTTCACGGCGAAAGAACGTGCCGATGCCGGATATTCCAAAACACGAAAGGACTGACTGACTGAGTGTGGCGATACAGAATGGACCGAAGCTTGCACTTGATTCTTTGAGGAAGTCATGGGCACCGACTGTTTCCTGCCATTCGGCTTCTGTGCCCTAACTCTGAAGGCCCCGAAGGACTGACCAGGGCGACCGCGAGGGAGCAGTCCATCAGTCTCCGCGAGTCCGGGGGTTCACCCCACAAGGGTCAGTTATTCCATTCAAGTCTTGTTGACGATGATGACTCGGACAATTCCTTTCGTTTTGAGTTGCGGCTTATGCCCAGGAAAGCAGCACCCAAGTGGGCCAAAGTAGAAGTTTGCTGAACAACCTGCTTCCATGAGCACATGCTCAGGGTTGCGCCAGGGTGATGTCTATCTTGGCATGGTCCAGGGTGCCGTCTCGTCGAGTCCGATGCAACATCATGGCGCAGGCGTTGTCAGAAGCGGCTTCAGCCCGCGACGGAACATCGCACTACTGTACCGCCGTGCAAGTCCAGGTTTGCGTCAACACTCGAACACAGTCCAAGTCATGTGCATAATGCGTATACGCTTTCTCGAGCAGCAAGCGATCACATTCAGAAGCCTGTGACCGCAATGGCGGGGCCGGGAAGTCTGAAGCCTGAGCCTGGCCAGGACCCGGTTGCTACGTGCGATGCTTGCTGTTTCACATCATCGCGCGATGTTGCGAGTAGCTGAGCTGCCAGTCGGCTGAGGCCTGATGGCCACATCTTTGATCGGGAAGCCATCTTGGAATATTTGCTGCAGCAGAAGCTTGACATCCAGGAGCAATCAGAGCCGCGTTGCACTTGATGTGCTTGGGGCAGCCTGTTTGCCAGTGTTGTCGCTCCTAAATTGCTTCATGACAGAAGAGCATCAGTCATGACGCAAGCAGGCAGAGCAGAAGAAGTTTGAGGAGCAGGCAGGTTTGGCTGAGAGGAAACACAGAGGTATTGAATCGTGAAGCGCTCAGGAGAGGCAGCGCGAACAGAGACTCCTGTCTGCAGACAAAGAGGCCCCGCGGCCAGATCTAAACAGGCAGTAGCGATTGAGGAGCTGGCTGCTTCAAAGCTGCATCCTTTAGATTTAGAAACCGGAAAGTTCTTCTCCAGTAGTCAGGCAAACATGATGTTTGCCATCTCGTTGGCATGGTTTGGGATCTCGTGCTATGATTGCCGTGTTTGGTATACATCGATCGTGTAGCAGTTTCCGACACGGCTGATCTGCCGTTGCATGGTGATATTCTATCGCCAGCGGTCGAACTTGTGGATCGATCTATTCTGAGGTCGCATTCCCGAAAGGGGTCTAGGGCCTGGGTTTGTGTCGGATACAGATCGGATCCAGTCGATGATTTAAGACTGCTCAGCTGCTCAGCCATGTCCCATCGCAGCAAATTGGTGTGAGACTGCTCGGTTTCTGTGAGTCAACGTTCGATCGGTCAGACAGTCAGGCAACAGAAAGTCACTGTCGGGCAGTCGGACTTCGGACGGTCCGTCAGACACGCTATGCAGCAAGGCTTTCCAACTGAGTGGCTGCTTTTCAGTTTGCGCCCAACGCGCTCCAGCGTCCTTTCGATACTCTCTGTGTTATACAACTAGGGTAGCGGACGTGGCCCGCCTTCAAATTCAAAAGTGCGGCAGGGTTACTCGTTGTTAGCCTGCAGCCAGAAGTAGCGGGTCCGAAGTGCACGCGTGCACTCCGGCTTTCGGATCTGTTGGAGGTGCAATTGAAAGAGCTGGAGGCCTTCACAAACGCTGAGCAGGGCTTGCTCTCGCAGGAGTCTGGTATGCTTCCGAAGAAGCCTGATGGTGCTGTGTTCCTCAAGTCTGACAGGACCACAGACACAAACGGGCCTTAGAACAGGCTGATGCCGTCCGAGAAGGTGTGCTTGTGCCCTAGCTCCTTGACTCTTGGGTCTTCTTCAACACAGATATTTGGCGAGAGCTGTGTAAGGCCCGAAAAGAAGCTGAGAAGGGGCGAGCTGTTGGTGGTTGATAAGAGTCAGCTGACACTTGGTGCAGTCCATGCCATGGTCCATACATTGCGTCGATGCGCCACGTCCCGCGCTAAGGAGAGCCAAGAGCTTCTGGACCAAGGAACCAAACTTGTGAAAGGCATAGGCCGCATAGGCTTCGTCATTGCCCGCGAACTGTTTTTCGTCTTGCCCGCTTTGTGGCGTGGAGGAGTTCACGCCTACAGCTGCGCCAACAGAAGTCAAGAAAGTCCGAGCCCCGGCAGTTGCCTTTGGCTTGAATCGCGCTGTGTGCTTCGTAGGTCGACGCGACGACTAGATGTCCGATGACTGGCAAGAAGCTGAAGGTGAAGGCACAAACCGCCACTACTTGTACCTTCCTGCTAAGTAATCAGGATATGCCAGGATCCAGTGCTTACACAATTTCTTTTGATACTAAGATGGCACCACCATACCGATATACCGCAGGATCTCATTCCTGTGAAAATGGACATCGCGGATCAAAAACTGATGGACCAGGGCGGAGGCGCTCAACTTCTGGTGACATCTTTCTCCGGTGCAAGCAAACCACGTAGTTCCGTGGCCAGGCAAAGGCGTGTACTGCTGTGCGGTATCCAAGAACGCCATCATCCATCAGCAGGTCGGTCGGCAGCAGTGGACTTGCTCGGACACAGTGCTGCAGACATCTGAGGCACTTCTTCTGAAGCCCAGCGGAGCAGCAGCCTTACTCGTGTTTGATCTAGGCTGCGGGCTGGTTGCTGCATCTTGTTAGTGCTACAGGGCAGCCGGGGCAGGCTAGGTGCTTAGGCCATGCTCTGTCCAGCTTCGGTCGAGGTTCCATACGGGGTGTGAAGCATTCCAATTGCGTTTTGCGCAAAGACACGACACTGATGATGAAGTGGCTGATTTCGTGCATCAAGGGGTAACATGCGGAAGCTGAGCTGGATGTCGAATTTGGGTTGGCAAATTTTCCAACGTTATCCTGCCAACATTCAATTCGTGGCGCATTGTCATGAGGTGGTCATTCTGGAAAGCGTCTGGAAGGACATAGTTAGCAAAGAAATGAAGTGCCCAGCCACTCGGAAGCACGAGATGAGCTTAGACGCGACATGCGTGTGCCACTCCCCTCTTCTCCCCTCCGCTCAGTTGCCCTCCGTCTACCCTCACCTTACGAAAACCCCAGTTTACTGCACAGCCAGAGTGCAAGCCTTTCCAGAAACTCTACTTTGCAATGTCATGCTCCTCCTCCTCCTCATCATCATCGTCATCATCGTCATCATCGTCCTCGTCCTCGTCCTCGTCGCCAGTATCGTCATCATCATCACTGTCATCGTCAGCGTCGTAGGATCTGGATTTGCGATTGGGTTTTGCGGTTTAGGATTTTTGAGTGGCTCAAGATTTACTTTTTTTGAGGTCGGTGGTCCAGGATTGATTTGGGGTTTTAGGATATGTGATGGGATTAGGGTGTGTTCTAGTGTTTTGGTTGAGGATTTCTGGATTAGGGGGATTCAGGATGTAGGAATTTAGCAGCTTTCAACGTGCATACAGCAGATATACGACAGATATCAAAGGGCAACCTGTTGAGATGTTCTCTCGCTCTCCCTGTGACACTCACTCACATTCTTCATACATGCGCGCATTCTGCATCGTTTATTGGACAACTTCGCGAGCGAGGTCACCGGAAAGAAGTTGCGAGGTGAGGAGGCGGCAGTCAAATAAATCTTGTACGCACGCGATACTGTTTTTGGAGTGCAGCCTTGCACACGCAGGATCTCTTAAAGCTGGAGCGTGGAGGTTCTGGCTTCAGCGCCCACAACGATGTCGAAGCAAAGGCTCTTGGAATTTTAGCAAACGGCCAGCGCAATGTCTCAATCAACTCGTGCCTGCCAGTCCTTCACCATGATCCGGAGTGCGACTGGCGACAACCGAACGCAAGCAGGGCATTTGCCCAGAGCGGGCTATGCGGGACTTCACTGACATACCGAGACATTTTGCAAGTGTTTATGCCAGCACATTCAGCAAGACCTGTATGTTTTTGCGTGGAGATGTCCTTAAGCTCACTGGCTTCACCATCGCAGAGCTAATGTGCCACACGCTGCACATCCTGAGTGCAAGCTGTGTCGACAGTCGACCCGTGACGGAGGGACGATATCGAAAGACTGCAAGCTTCTGAACGCGATGATGGCAGATTCGCATGTGACACATTTCGAGCGTGTGCTCTCGTCAGTTCGACAGCTGGGCTCACCGTCGCAACTCCTGCAAGAACTTTCCACTTAGATTTTTTCAAGACTCAAACTGGAGCCTGCATTCTGGCAGTAGAACCAGGAAAAATGGCGAGCTGCTCCCTAGAGAGCAGATGTCAAGAAACTTCAAGAAGAGCTTGAGACACTGTTAGGAGTTAGGACAAGCACGTATGCGTGCCGCATAGGTGCACCAGGCTCGTATGTCGCAAGCTGACAGTGGGCGCAGCTATTCCTCGCAGCATCGATACCGTGCTGCCGAGAAGCTTCGGAGCTCCAGTGTGACGAGGACCGTTTTTTCGCACCGCATCGTAGCGAACAGCCCGACTGCAGCCCCAGCGCATCGCAGATAGTCTCTGAGTCGCAGGAGTCGTGTCGACAGAGGCCGGTCTGTGCTCGCGCATGCTAGCGAAAGGCTGCGGCGCAAAAGAGACCACTGCCAGCCAGACGGGCATGCATGGGCATGCCATGGCAGGCTCTGCATCCACACCCAGAAGAGCTCGCGCGGAGTCTCGTGGATCTGACCTCTTCAACGCGTCTGTTGGAGGGAATTCGCAACAAGATCACTTCTTGCGCGCTGCTAAGAATAGCGACTCGGCTCGACACTTTGCGGGTTTGTGACAGGTCTTTGAGGTTGTTTTTGCGGAAGACTCATGAAGCTTCGGCACTCAGGCGTATCGATGCTTTGTCACTCTCTCAGTGGGAACTTTTGCGAAAGACCGCCGAAGATGCCACAGACCGACAGAACCACTACAACAGCTACAACAGCGGCTTGGAAACAGTGCAACCTTCGAAACCGCTGTGACAGCCGCTGCGATGTGTGGGGAGCGGCTTGCTCGCCGCGGCGGCTGGAGGCGGTGCGACAGGAACTCGCTGCAGTTCGGGCAGACGTGCGACGCGTACGAGGATTCCTGGATGCCACGACGATAGCGACGTCCCAACTTGCCAGGCAATCCGTGGAGAGCCGTCAGTATCTCCGTAAATTGATGGAGGAGGAGCGCATCGAAGGGGCCGAGTGTGGCTCTGCTCGCAAACGGCTGGATGAGGATGAGAGAGAGCGCCTTGAGAGCCTTGCTGAAGAGGTACGCAGCAAGTCATGCAAGTCACAGGCTGCGAGGTTAGGATAATCTGTAGCATCTGTCCCTGCGAGAGGTCAGTGAGCTTGGTTCACAGGTCAGCGACCTTGCGCAGCAGCAGCTCGACTGTTACAAGGACGTTCAGTACCTGCGAGGATTCACAGCCGTTGTCCGACTGCGGCAGCGTGCGAATGCTGCGACTCTGCAAAGCCGGAACTTCGGCCAGCAGTGTGATTCCAAGGCGAAGGAGCTTGACAAGACGAAAGAACAAATGGCTGCCCTGCGACTAAAGGCACATTCTCTGAGAGAAGAAGCAGCGAAAGCAAAGGTAGAGGCTGCAGACGTCGGCGAAGACTCTGCCCTACAATTCCTCGAGGCTCTTCGCGTGGAACTGGGAGCGGAGGAGTGACTGCTCGTGGACTGCATGCACATTGCTGCCGCCATGTCCGCCACGTTAGCTTTGGATTATCAATCTCTTGAAGCAAGTGACCGGAATCACGACAATCCCGAAAGGGCGTTCAACACGTTTTGCTAGTTCCACAGATCCCTAAGCCCTGAATAGAATATGGGCTGCTCGCAACAGGAGACACTCAGGCGGCAAACGTCCGAAAGCTTTGATTGTGACGCTGCATGACTCTCTGCCGCCATGGCAAGTGCTGGAGTGTTCACTGTCACGCCGTTGGCGGCACGTGTCGCGCGGTGCGCCCACCAGCAAGACTGAACGGTTTGTAAGCTGGTGCTAGACGATGCTAGGCCAGGCAGTCTGCCAAGCGCATTACCAGGCCGGAGCAGACTTGGACAGTGGAAAGGGCGCTTCAAGTCTCATGGCCTCGCAGGCCGATATGACCTTCGGACTGAGAGATCCGAAGCGAGACTTTGCCAAGCCTCGCGGGGTTTGCCTCTGGTGGTGCTAGGAGCGGTGCCTCGGAGCAAACAACTCCTTGGAGGGCAAAGCAGAGCGATGCAAAGAAGCGTTTCTGGCCCAAGGCTCTTCTGGTGCGGCGAGCGCCGAGGAGAGCCGACTCGCGAGACTCCCGCTCCCAAGCTCTGGCAAGCTCTGACAAGTCCCGCAAAAACTAGGTCTGCCAGTGACCGGCTTTTGTACGACAGCTTGAGGCGAGAAGTCGGCTGCCCAGGCACCGAGCATCCTGCGCAGATGTTGCGGCTAGATCCCTAAGGTGGGCAGAATGAAGAGCAGGCGGCGCAAGAAGGTCTCCGCTTATCAAGCTGTCGAGCCGCTGATGTAGGATCATCAATGATCATCATGTCCGAATCCTTGTCACACAGGACGAAGTGAGTCAAGTTCGGTGGATCCGACCTGCCCTGCAAGGCGCTATTGCATGTCAGTTTCGCCGAATTTGCTGACATCATGTAGCTGTGCTGCTCATCGGTCCTACTAGTAGTGGATTGCTGGAGGTGGGCCGAGGCGGCGCAGCTTGGCCAGCTTTTCTGGTGCACCTGTATCTGGCTTGCACAAATCGCAGAAAGCATCCTGTCTCTTCTGTGCTCTGTCCGCGATCGCCGAGGTAGCTGCAAGGTTTTTGGGTGCCGTTTGCTTTTTGGGACCCCTCGTTGCTTGCCTGTTCTTGGCTTTGAGCGTGTTGGCGCTGAAAGACGATGTGCCATGTGACACCTACCGTATGGCCGGTCACCACACGGAAGGTTCTTGCGATCCCCTACGGTGCGCAGTTTTTCGCCAGCTCGTCGACGCTGCGTGAGCTCGTCTTGAAGCCGCTCCTGCCCCTGGTTCTAGCAGCGTTCTCAGCTTTCTGTACCTCCGCCGGGAAATCCTCTCTCTTTCCGCCTTCAGCCTTCAGCGCAAGGCATACCATTCCTCCAGATTCGCGAACCTACTTTGCATAGCAGCCCTTTATGGCCTCATTGTGCCGTGGCTGCATCCGAGACAGTACCAAGCAGTTCCATGATCTGGTTCTCGCGGATCGACATCACATTTGTGTCGCCGACGAACCAGATATTGAGCAGTGACAAAGTCTCGAGATATAGGGCATGCTGTGACAGCTTCCGTCAACCAAGGCGCGGAATAAGTGGACGCCCGAGCTTGAGCCACGTTGTGTCAGCTGTCACCTTCAGCTTGTGCAAGGTCCTTGCATCCACTCACGTGTTCCTTGGGCATGCCTGCTCAGGCATACACACAATCGCTTTGTCAATCTGTTGCTCCGCACAGAACCTTAGGTCGTCAGGCATCAACCTTGATGATGATGCAGTCTTGCCGGCCAGATTGTTGTGACGGATCTGGGGCTGCATGACTGCGTGTGTAGGAATGTCGACAGTGCCGTCGCAGCAAATGGTAACCTGTGGCAGAGTGGAAAGCGACCTGACGGTCGCTCGCAGTAATCACCCCATAGAGATAGTGGCATTTATGTGTGAATATGGTACTAGTGATGGTAGTGAAAGTGCAGGTGACAGAAACAGTGGCACTCGTGATAGTGATAGCAGTGAGATTGTGATAGTAATAGTAAATTTAGTGATAGTGATAGTGCCCGTTATGATAACAGAAATAGTAGCGCGCAGTGTTAGGGATTATTAAAAGACAGAAGCAAAATCAGTAGTACACAGCACACGAAATAGTAAAGAGCAAACAGTTAAGTAGCAAGCAGTAGTTAGTAGTAGTAGTAGTGAATGGTTGTAAGTAGTATATAGGTCGAAGATAGATCAACTTTCAGTCCTAGTTTGAGGCTGACTGCTTGAGAGGCTTGACGACGAATCACTGGAATAATCAAACGATGAACTCAGGGAAACATTCAGGTTTCGGGAAACTCAATTGAGGAAATCGCTTTCAGAAGTCTTAGTTGTGACATTTAAAGAATGGGAAATTCGCAAGCGTTCGCATAAGTCGCATTCAGAATAAATCGTCCAATGCTGGTAAGATCAATCGGGAAAGTCAGCACCAGAAGAACCTCTTGGAGACACGGTGCCCTTGTGATTCACACTTGACACAATAATATGTCGGCAGGCCTCAAGTCGTGTTGGAGGTCCAGGTATATCACTCCAAGTCAGGCTGAATCAGTAAGTGTCAGGAAATGTCAGGAATCTGCCTCATGCCTCGCACATGCCGAAGATACATACAACGAGTGTGCATCCACTTGCATCACAGACACTCAAGCGCTCACTCTAAGCGACGGATCGGAGCAGCATCCAAAGCGACGATCAGTACACAGCGAAGACCAGGTAAATGATGTCACAAGCAAATACGATTAAGCAGGTCAGGTACGCCTGAGCCAGGCGTCCCCAGCTCATATCAGTGATCTGCAACAGCCTCCTCGTTGGACTGCCACTGTTACAGATCAGGCAGTCCCCTGCTGAAAACATCGAGCTACACTTCTGCAAATCTTGCAGAGAACCCTTGGGAACAGGGTGGGACACACACACACACGACAAGGTCACAGCTTGATTGTGAAATCGAGCCGCTTTGCATCGTCTTCTCGCAACGTGATTTCCTTCGTGTGGCCAGTTCCAGGTTCCCGGCCAATTTCCTACTCCAGTTCCTCGGCGCCACGCCGTTGGCTTGGTTCTGCCCAGCTAGAAACAAACGAGTTAGTTCAGGCGGTTGGAATGTTGATACGAGGCCAGGACCGTTGGCCAATCTTACGCGGGCTATCATCTTTCTGTGACCCTCTATCATCACGATTCTCAGGCCGTTAGGCTAGATGCGACCCTTTCACACTGCCCAGGTACTTTGTCTATTCAGTGTCCCTCGGGGTGTTGGGGTCTTTGCGAGGCTTGGCCTGCTTGCATTTGCTTGGGGTTTGACGTGAGAAATGCGACTTCGTGGAGCCATGTGACTGCGATGCGACGGTGTACATGCCTCAGGACGAGCTTTCGAGCTGCCCTTTGTGGGGACTGGCGCAGGGGCTTTCAGTCTTCGATCACCACGACCGTCATCGCAGCTGGCTCAGTGACATGTAGACCAACAGCTGCCGAGTGTAGAGCTGGTAGATTATTTGATAAGATATTTTTTTTGAGAGCTCCTGGCCACAGCTTGTGAGCAGCATCGAACAAGTCACGTTTGCTTCTGGTACGAACCTTGCGAGGAGGAGAGGGGGACAGGGAGTGGAAGGAGAGAGAGAAGGGTCACAATTAGGCATCAAGTTGGCCGCATCCTCGGCATGTGTCTTCGGATCAGTTTTTTATATCCAAAGTGTAGCCAGTGTCAAGCTGAGGACGTGACATTTTGAAAGCAAAGTAGGCATGAGGGGAAACCGGGGAGTTTGCAGTACTTTAAAACGTAGTATTTCTGAGATCATGCCGTGCTATGTGCCGGCGGATCAGCAGTGGGAACGTGTCGCTTTTGTATTTCACTTTACGCTGTTTTGGGAGAAGTGGTTGACGGGGGGACCGCCGGGGCTTGCTGGACAAAGGCTCGACAAAGGGGGCTCAGCAGAGCAGAGGAGAGAGCAGAGTGCGATGGCCCAAAGTGTTTTCACGACCCAGGTTCCGGTCCAGCTGATCCAAATGCTAGGCTCCAAGCCTGGGCCACAGCCAGGACGCCACATACGCCGAGGCAGTTTAAGTGCTGCCCAGGTGCAGTCACTCGGAGCATTTTGATACTCGGCCGGAAGCTAAGCCTTGCATTAATGGCTTTGGATGCTTTTCTCAGACGTCTATACATGCAGGGCACCCGTGGGCGAATCCACGAATGAGGGATGTCATATGACTCTGCTGCGGCCGGAGCACTTTGGTCTGCCGAAGCTAGAAGCTTGAAGACGTTCTGAAAGTGGCGTCGTAGAAGGTGTTTCAATCTATGGGAAGGAGTCCGGGCAGCATGCACTTCTGTACAGCATGGTGCGATAGCAACATTTGGTGGGCTCTGGTAGCTCTAGAGTGCTAAACTAGTTGGCAAAAAGCTGGCAGTTGCTTGCACTATGTGAAGTGCAGCCCATTTTCCTACAGGTACAGAGAGAGCTGCATCCTGCGCAGGAAATGGTAAGGGTAAGATGTGATCCTCATGCATGATGCACTTTGTTAAGAGTCTCGGGACTCCGCTGCACGGGAGGAGCAAAGAACCAAGATGCAAACGATGTTGGCCACAGCGCAGGAGGCTACACAGGCTCAGCATGGCCTGGCTGTGTTTTGCAAGGATGCTGTTGATTCTTGGCTTCCTGAGGCTGGCTTGAAGCAGAAAGTGAATCAACTCATGTCTGCCTTGCAAGAGTCGGAGGCCTTAGTAGCGTCCAAGGTGGAGCTGTTACCCATGGAACAACGTCTCTCGCAGGCATCAACTGCGGAAGCTGCTGCTCAAGTCCAGGAATCCGCCGTTTGTCGTAGCGCAGTATCGGCTGCTTTGTACTGCCGACTTCTGCTATGGGGTGCACGTATGTGTGCATCCACCAATGCCCACGAACGAGCATTTCTGAGAGAAAGCATGTGCTGTTGCAGATACCGAAACCAACAATAATCATCGACAGTTCCGTGTGTCAGTTGTGCATCCTGGTCCAGTTGGAACTGTTCGGGTCTCGTCCAGGATTCGGAAGGCCGGGAGGAAGCGTACGTGTCCAGACTTGAACGAGCTGAAGCCTTACAAAGACCCCAGCCTCATGCTTTTCGTAGTTGACTTCTTTCGGACACTCAGGAAAGGAGCCGCAATTCCACGTTGGCCCAGGAGGTGGAGATTGTGAGTACCCGTATGCCTTCAGACTGCCCCGGCCTTTGTGTTTGAGGCTCGGCACCTGGTCGCCACTCACAAGTCGCTGGAGGCAAAGCCAAATGTCACGGTCGTCACGGTCGTCTCCGTCGGGGCCTGTGTGGTTCAGGCTGAGCTTGAGCAGCAGTATGACACGACCCGCGCGTGGCAACTCTGTTCTGCAGAGATGCGAGCAGAAGGCAATAGAAGGCCCAAGAAGCGCCGTTGTTAGACTTGCAAGACTCTTCGCCTGGAGCCCTCCGCTTGCATCTGCTTGCAGGCAGCGGCTCCAGGCAACCTGAGCGCGCGGGCGTCGCTTGCATCCGCCAAGCTGCGTCTGCGCAGACCCAGCCCATGGTGAATGAGTCACCTCACATAGCTTCCAGTCTGAATTGTGGTTGATTCAGATTCACTGTACATAGACTGTCTCTGGCAATGATTGGCCCGAGGCACGTCCAACGGCAAGCTCTAAGTCTGAGTTTGTCACACTGCCTCAATATGAGGTTCGGCAGACTTGACCTCGGTTCCTACCACGGCAACAGACAGAGGCAGAGAGAGAGAGAGAGAGCTCTCGGGGTCAACCCCTGCACCCTAGCCCTGGCGAAAGAAAGAGAGAGAGAGAGAGAGAGAGAGAGCGCCCAAGCCACTCCAGCAGAACACAGCCCAAACACACACTGCAGCGGGGGACTCAGACCCTAGAAGACGACGACACAGCCCAGGAGGGGGAACGCTAACGCAAGACGAAGAAGAGGATGAGAAACCACTGCTGTGGGACGGAGCCTTCCACACCATGCTGCTATCCAGCGGGGGAGCAGAGCGCCCCCTCACCTTCCCGCCGGAGATACCCACTACATGGGGTGTGGACGTCCACTTGCGCAGCTTGCCATATGGGGTCTGGGCAGGAGTGACCATGTTCACGGAGTCCCGCAGAGCCCCAGAATACCGAGATGCAGGTCGTGGACATTACAGAGCCCGCCTCAACAGAAGCCAAGGTGGGGCGAACCCCACAGGCTTCATGGGGGTAGGCACCGCCTTTGTGCTCTTCCCGCCGTGGGGGGCCATTCGCGAAGGCGTCCCTAAGAAGTGGCTCCTCCACATCACAGCTGTGCAGGCGCAGCCAGATGAAGACGCGGCACACATGCCCGCGGGAGCGAGCTTCACCTTAGAGCAGAGGCCCAGTGGACAATGGGAACTGGGATCCCTTCAGCCCAAGCTTGCCCTACAATACTACTACGACTGGGGGAACATGAGAGATACAGGTGCTATAGTGGGGACTTTGCCGCGGACCGCCACGATGCCACCAACACAGTGGGAACTCATGGCACACTACCTGGCGACAGCGAGCATGAGACTACAAGATCTCTCCGACGAAGACACCCTGGAGAACGGCATCAACCAACATGAGCTATATGAGGGGCTCAAGACCGCGCTCCAAGACCTCCGCATGGGGGAGGTCCTTTTCCACAGAGCCGCGCAGGGGCAATGGGGACACCAAGTCCAGCAGGGCTTGGAAGGAGTGCTGCAAGCCCAGAGAGCAGTGCAACGCACCATGGGGGACACCGTCCAGGGCGAACTCGACTGGCATGTGGGAGGCTGGGGGGATGCAGTGGCGTTTCTCCTCGAAGATGCGGAAGAGTTGAAGAAGAAGGTCAACTTGACCTCGTGCATCCGGCCGATGTTGCGGCACTTGACGAGGGAGCGGAAGAACAACCACCGCCACGCCAAGGAACTCCGGGGGAACGCCTGGAAGCTCTGGTCCGCGACATCAGAGCTGTCATGAACTTCGTGACGGAAGGGGAAGAGCAAGTCACGCAGCTACTTGCGGCCCTCCTGGCAGCTCAACAACGCACAGAGGGGGACAGCATCCATGTGGAGACCCAGACAACCGAAGGAGGAGAGATGGAAGTGGCGGGGGACGACAGAGACGTACCACGCTGCGAGCCGCAGACTAAGTGGGTGCCGCCGTTGGATGCAGTGCAATGGTCTGGCAGCATACCCTCCACCGGGGGGGAAGAGGACAGCCAAGTGGATGCGCCACCGTCACCGACCGACGACGACCTTCTCCGGGCGATGGAGGAGTTCGAGCGACAAAGCAGGGAAGAGGCCGAGGCAGAAGCGAGACAGATGGACGGGGGGAGCCCTTCTGAGAGCCCTGAGAGCCACCGTAGGCGTAGGATGCACGCAGCTATGCAGGAGCGAACTCCCTAAACCTCTCAGTCCGGGGGAATATTTGGACTATTTTTGACTATGTGATAGAAGGGGTCGATGAAGAGGGGGCACGCTGCACGTAGTGGTGCAAAAGTTTTGCTTCTCGGCCAGGCCCTCAGAGTGTGTTTGCAGTAGGTTGTACATTGTGTTTGGAAAGGGGGACTGTTGAGAACGCCACAGTTGGACTGCACAAAGCCGTCGTACCTTTCAGAGTTGCAGGTCTTGATGGGGGGACTCAAGCCAAAGCTTTGTGCAGTCGTGCTGACCAGAGTTGCAGGGGAAGGTCGAAAGAGGTTGTTTAGGGGGTCTGTACCATGTGCATGTTTGTTAGCCGAGCCTTCCTGCGTCCTGTGGCTGTGCCGGAACAACACGTTCGAGGGCATTGCCAAATGGAGTGCCTCGTAATATGGGGGACTCACAGTTGACTTTTTGCAATAGGGCGCGAGTTCGCATGACAGAGCCGGCGATCGCCTTATGGCAGATGAGGCCCGGGGAATCTAGTGTTCTAATGTTCTAATTTAAGGGGGATACCAAAGTTGCGAAGACGGGGGCCTCATCTCAAGTGGACAACACACGCGCGGGAGGGGGCGTTGCTGCGCTTTCTCCTTGACTGTGTGGAAGAAGAGCGCTCTCTCGCTACTTGCACCCCTGCCGCCCCATAACACATGGGGGGCCACAAGGCCAGGGGGTTTGACACGCCCCCCATGCCCAATGAAAGAAAGAAAAGCGAGAGAGAGCAAGAGGCAAGCGTGTCAGAGTTCCTCCAAAGCCGACCCCCTGAGCAGCATGGGTGGGCCATACGGCCCGGGAAACTTGAGACGTTCCCCCTGCCCGGGAGAGAGAGAGAGAGAGAGAGGCTGCTCCCGCCCCATGCCCTAAGCAAAGCAAAGAGGCATGCTCGAGGGAGACGGAGAGAGTGATACATTCAAGAGGAGTCACCCCACCAGAGTTGGAGGACTTGCCCGAAACCTCAGCCAACCGCGGACGAGTGGACGAGGCGGAGGAACCACCCCGACGTGGTGGCGGCCCTAGAAGCACATGAAGCCCAAACTGAGAACCCTGAGCCGCCCAGTAGCAACTCGCCACACTGCCAGTACATCACACCGCGGTATTTCCCATCCGCTCAAGATGGCTCTTGTACAGACGTGGGGCCTGTGGGGCACTTCGCTCCCCCATGGGCTGCCTTCTTGCGTCCCCAAACAGGCGCTTTTCTTGCACCTGCTGGCTTAAGATCATCGTTTTGAGCCTGTGAGACAGGCAAGAAGGTGGCGATGCTCTTGATGGCTCCTCTCGCTACAAGGTGGCCATGTCAGTGTCCAGAGATAGTTTCTTGCAGTTCGCAGGGTCGCTCCTTTGCTGCCAAAAGGGTCCTGGATGGAGGTCGGTGGCCGGTACAAAGTTGCTCGACCACTGGAAGTATGGAGCGGAGAGCCGCTCGAACCCGAAAGCCTGATCTTTTCTGCCAGCACGAAGACGCATCTTCCGCCGACAGCGGTCTCGCTTTGGCTGAAGGGTGTGATGCATCTTGTAGAGAGGCCCCTGTGTTTGGGAAAAGCGAACACTGAGAAACCCTGCATAATCATGTATAGCCCGTCGGCATGTGCTTGGTCCCAACCGACATGAAGAGGAAGTGGGGTTGGGGAGTGGAGCCAGGCAGCAGGGCGTTCTGCAAGACAGACGGATTGCGAGGTCGAACTTGTGCAATCATTCGTGTTTGTATGCAGCAAACAAGTTCGGATTCAAACAACCGCGAATTCAATGAAGTAGTGATGAACAGACTTTGCATGATCCGTTGCATGGGCTGTGCACATCGAGACCCACCTTCTTGTTGTGTTGGGCAGTGTACTTTCACGCATCACGTATCTAAACCACACACACAGTGCATCTGCCACCTCAATTGCTGAACGTACAGTCCATTTGGTATGGATCATGCGCAGTCTTTAAACGGTACAGCAGTACAGCAGCTCGGTTTCCTGCAATGATGGTGGGTCATGCGCATTGCCCAGGAACTTGGACGGTACGCGATTGGAAACCTTGGCTGCCAAGAAGGAGCCAACTTGTATGACTGACCACAGACACGTGCCCAGCTCATGGCAGGACATTGTCCTTCTGATCCAATTCTCCGGGGACCAAGGCAACGAAGTCCGGGGGAGTCGGGGCGAGGCAGGGACCTTGCAAAGAGAGACACTGCAGGAGCCCGCGGCTTGGTCATTCCGCAGCCTGCCGAAAATCACCAAGCGGGATGGATCTCGCTGGAGGCGCACCCAAGGCTTCAACAGGCTCCATCTCCTCTTCGCCGCTTCGCTGCCTGTTAGGATGCACAGCGGGGCAGTCGAGTGCAACCGGCATTGGACGCCACGGTGCTGCCAGGCAAGTGGGTGTTTTGAAGTTTCACAACTTCGATGCAATGACCATGGGTGATCATGCAACTGCGACATTGCCGACAGTGGTGGTATGTGTTTCAGCACCTGAACTCCACTCGACGACGGCAGTCTTCCTAACCAACGACTGCACTGTGTGAGGATATCTCCTTGAGATGCTCGTGCAGTCGTTTTCTTTGCGGAGTGTAGCAAGGGCTGCGTTGGAAGGGGCATCACGTGTGTCTTTCTTCGGTGTCGGTTGTGTCTTGTGTAGTGGTTGTGAGCAACACAGAGGGCCCCCTGGCATGATCTGAAAAGATGAACCCTCGGCTCCTGAAGACAACGTCTCATGCGTGCTGTCTTGAAATACCGACAAGTCGCCAATCTTCAGGATCGTCGGCACACGCTCAGAATTCGGCAAAACACAGAGTTGATAGGGCACAAGCCCAACTCTTCATTGATACAGCCTTCATGAAGGCACGGACACAAACCCTTCACCAACCCGAGACCCTTGAGAATTGTAGCTCAACAACACGATTTCTGTGATGGAACGAAATGAAGTCCCCACCCTTGGCCAACTCCAGCATCCTCTGTGTGTGCAGAGCTTCACTCACAGCCATCACGATGCCGGTGACAGCTTGGCTGTAGCGTTCTGGTTATTTGACTGAACGCCTATCCCGGGTATGTTGTTTTCATTCTTCTGAATGTCACTATTGTTGTTACCAGTGCTTGCTTTTTCGTTCGTTGTTAGACCTTCATGAAAGTGATCACTGTTTTTAGTCGTACTTGTCTCAATTTTGCTTGTGGGTTTTAGTGTTTTGGAGTACCAAAGGCGTAGAAGTTCAGAGCTTGGGGTCCACTTAAGGTGCTCAGACTTGTCTCTGCAAACGAGCCCCGAGCTCACAAGAGTGCTATACCTTTGAGGTCTCCTTCTGGGTAGTCTTAGACATTTTTTCCAAGCCGGCGAGAGGAAGAACGGAAGAAAGAAGGAACGAACGGCAAAAGCAAAGACATGGAATGATTGAGACACAGAAGAGCTTGAACATGAACCGCAAGGCCGAAACTGTAAATCCGACAAAGCAGCTTTCCCGGAGGCCGGAGGCCCCTACCCTGACCCCGTCTGGAATCCACAAAGGCCGAACATCCCAAGAAGTCAAGGCAACCCCAAGCCCCACACCAGAAGCCGCACTCCCCCCTCCCTCACCGCCGTATATCATACTATCATACACGACCTGTTAATTTGAGGAGAAACTAACTTTCCGCAGCAGAAATAGTTTCCGAGCGAGAAACTAACTCCGCAGCACCGGGTTTGTTTCCGGTCGGAGAAACGGTAGGAGAAACTGACCCCATCAAGAAAGGTTAGTCTCGGAGCGAGAAACTCAAACTACAGAAAGGTTAGTCTCGAAGCGAGAAACTATCTCCAGTGGGTTTATTTCCGCGCGAGAAACTAGCTCCGTAGCACTGGGTTTGTTTCCGGTAGGAGAAACTAACTCCCCCAAGAAAGGTTAGTTGCGCAGCGCGAAACTAACTCCACACGGGTGGGTTTGTTTCCGGACGGAGAATGTTGAATCTTTCTCTAGCCAGAAAGGTTAGCGTCGGAGCGAAAAACCAACTCGATTCTGCCACACTAAAACGAATTCGTGTGGTTTCTCCTACTTGTTTGTCGAGACTTGAGAAGACGCTTGAAGCGATAGACGAAGGAGTTGTCGAAATGTTCAGTCAGATATCGTTCGAATTCGTATGGCTTCTCTTTCTTGCTTGTTGCTGTTTGACTTTGCCTTTTTGTTTGTAGCTACCCCAAAACGAATTCGTGTGTCTTCCCCTTCTTGTTTGTCAAAGGAGACGCTTCAATTTCATTTCTTCGCTTTAGAAGAACAGCTTCGCGCAAAGGGGGCTTGAGAAGAAGCTTGAAGCCCTCTTCGAGAATTTCCCCTTCTCAAGCATTCGATGTTCGCAGGAGAAACAAACTCCCACGCGCGGGGTTTTGTGTTTTAGGAGAAACAAACTCCCCACCGCCCCCCTGCAAAGGTTTTTTGTAGAAGTAGAAACAAACTCCCCCCCACCTCCCCAAAGTTTGTTTTTTGTAGGAAAAACAAATTCTCCCCTCCACCTCGCCGCCCCCCCAGAGTTTGTTCTTTTAGGATAAACAAACTCCCCACTGCAAGGTATTTTTGGTAGGGGACACAAACTCCCCACTACACCCAGAGTTAGTTTGTTTAGGAAAAATAATGTCTTCCCCCTCCAGAGTTTGTTGTTTGTCGGACAAACAAACTCCCCCACCAAGTTCTTGTGTAAGAAAAAAACTCCCCCTCGTTCGGTAGGAAAGCAAAATCCCCCCTACACACCGGCGTTTGTTTCTGTAGGAGAAACAAACTCCCCCCGTACACCCAGAGTTTGTTTCTTGTACAAGAAACATACTCCCCACCCCCTCCAGACCCCCCAGAGTCTGTTTTTGTAGGGAAAACAAACCCCCGGTCTTCACGAAACTCTAACAAGCAGGTTTGCCACTTCCCCAGGGGTCGCTGAAACAAAACCAGACGAGTTTGTTTTTCGCCGCTCACATAAACTCGCCACTGAAACAAAGGGGCCTTAGGTTTTTTTCCTAACGTTGGCTCTTGTCTGGGGCCCTTGGTAGGTTTGGTGCAGGCCTCTGGTCTTCTGGTCCTTTGGTCCCCTGGTCCCTCCCATGATAGCTTCATACAAAAATAGTATTATAGTATTTGCAACTCCTGGTCCACCTGGTCCCGTCCTAGTCTGGTCCTGGTCCGCTGGTCTGTGGTCCCTAGTTCTCTGGTCCCCTGGTTCCTCTGGTCTCCGGTCCGCTGGTCCTCCGGCTCCCCTTGCCACGAGTCCCGGGTCGCGGGCCACAGGCTGCGGCCAGTAAAAAGTTGGGGGCGGTTTAGTTAGCAAATGAGATATATGATGAATAGGAGTCGCCAAATGCAGGGGATGTGCTTAAGATATTATGAGGGGCGCTTTTAAGATACGTGATGAACCTCGGTCGCCAAATGCAGGAGCACGTCTAAAATACATGAAAGGGCGTGCTTAAGAAGTATGATGGGAATCGCCATATGATAAATGAGGGGCATGTTGAAGATGTATGATGAACTGGAATCGACAAATGATACGGCTGTTTAAGATATATTAATATGCTCCACAACGACAACAACAACACAATCTGTGTGGCTGGAATTTCTGTTAGGTACAAGTGTGTGTGTGTGTGTGCGCACGGATTTCAAAGTCATGTCTGCCGTCGGTCGTTTCCAAGTTTTCGGACGAACACGAACATGAGAAGACCTCCCAGGCATGCATCAAGACACCATCGAGAATCCTTCACACATAACATGCTCCCTGTCAGTGTTTTGCACGGCATTGTCACCGCCATTCAGCCCCCTGCCCAGCTTGTTCAAGCCGTGCAACTTCGCTCCAAAATGACATCCTGCCAGCAGAAACAGGAGGCATATGGATCCTTTCAGAATGGCCTGATACAGACATTGTGGTTGCAAATGGGGAGGCTTGCGCCCCCCCCCCAAGCCCCCCCGGCTCTCGTTTTTAGCCCTGCCGCGGCCGCAGGTCTGTGAAAAGTTGGAGGTGGGTCTAGCAGTTTAGCGAAAGTGCAGAATCGGAATGAATAAATGAGGGGGCGTGTTCAAGATACTCGTATGTGATGAGGGGCGTGTTTAAGATATATGATGAACCGGTCTCGCCCATCCGCGGAGGGGGGGCGTGTTTAAGATTCATAAGTCATATATGACGAACCGGAATCGCAACATGAGGAGCGTGTTTAAGATATACTTATTATGATGAACGGGAGGCGCCATGAGAGGGGAACAAAGCTGTTTGTTTCGGTGGCCGCCACACCTTTGTGTCGATTCGATGCCTGGCTCCCCTTCGTCACTTGCAGGCTCTTGGGACCTTCGCGCTCGTTACACTGTGCGGAACCCCGCAACTCTTCGCCAAGGCAAGCTCGCAGGCTGGCCAATGGGCGCTGTACATGCCCATCCTGCCACAGGTCCTGAGATTAGCTCTGACTGGGTCGGAGAATTAAAGGTGGGCGGTGAGGTCCAGCGCTGGGATTCCTCCGTCGTGCAAATGGGGGGTGGTACGGGTTTGTACGTGCGCCAGGTTCTGCTCCTTGACTTTGGTGTCATCCCTGGGAGTGGAAAGGACAAGGCAAGAAGGTCATTGCGATGTCTCGCGCATTGGGAGAGGGTCTGTGTTGCTCGGCAGGCCCGGCTGCGCGCACTGATCAGTGCTGAGGATAAAATCGGCTGGCTGCAGCCTCAGCGGTTATGCTCGAAGAGACCTGACCAGATGCCCGTTGCAGGATGAGTCCTGAAACTGGGGACGGAGACCAGCTGTTGGAGCCTGTGAACCTCCTCAGCCGAAAGGCAAGGCTTCGACCCCTTGCTGATGGCAAACTTCACTCTTGCTCTGCTGTTGCTGGAGGTTGTCGAGATGCACAGGCAGTCTCTCAGACAGTCTTCATCAGGTGAGAAGAGTGCTGAGTGGACCACCCCCCAGTTCTGAATTACAAGTCATGGGTTTGCCTGAAGGACTCAGAAAGTCGTACCAGGAAGGGGGCAACTGCCCTTGGCAGGCCACCGGAATTGAAGATGGAAAGAATTTCCTTCTCTCTCGCGGGCGAGGTTGGTGCTACCTATCGAATGCTGGAGAAAGCCGTCGTGCGCTTGGGGCCTGACCTGAAAAGCCAAGAAGTCTTCAAGGCTTCGGGGATGCCGTTTTGAGACGTTTTTGGGACCCGATTGGGGCCTCCTGGGCCAGGTCTCTTCGAGTAGCTTGGTGCTTGTGAAAGACATGAACAACGTGGAGATTCCTGGAGGGTGGCAGGGATCTGAGAATCGCCGCATCGCCGATGCCATGCGGCTGGTACCCGCTGCACCCTGCAGGTGTCCTGTTGCCTTTGTGAACGTGGAGGAGGGCCCAGAACGGGGTCGCACGGGCTGGGTCTCAAGCTGAGATTGTGTCGACTACAAGCCGGAAGCTTCCATGTCTTGAGCTCTTGCACCAGCCCGGCAGCCCGACCAGACACTGGAAGCTTGGGCAGCTGTTCCCGTCAGTTGTCGCTCGCCTCAGGTCCCTCCCGCATCCTAAACTGTCAGAGCAAAGCCGCTCGCGTTCGAACTCCGCCGCAATCCTGATCGCGCTGCGCTGCTCGCAGCAGTTCTTGCAGACGCCTGCATCGAAGCAACGAAGTCGAACCATCCGAATCCCCTCTTTGGCGTCAATTCGCAGGGTGAAATGTGTCGGTCGGTTCCCCAGACACCGGTGCTGCCAGACCAGAAGTCCGCTGTCACGTCTAGCGGCTCAAGACGCAAAGCAACAGAAAACGTTCCGACTTGGCTGATCTGTTCATCGCTGAGTTGCACAAGCCGAACAGAGTTTCATGCCAGCCGATCAACGAAGTTATTACCATCTGTGAGATTCTCCAGAGTGCACTCCAGCCTCAGCCCTTTCATGAAGCTTTCTCTGTGCCGGCCGAACAGCTGGCCCGAGAGCAGAGGTGCGCAGCACTTGCCCGCCACATGCATGTTCCGGTCTGCTTAAGGCACACGCAAGGACATTGCAGGCAGAAGTTTCACAGACACATACAGTTGCATTCTAGCGACCAAAAGAGTGAGCCCAGCGCTGCCAGTGCTTTCCGCACTGGTAGCGGAGCTGGTGCGTGCCGCCATGACCGATGCCAAGGTGTTCTGGAAGGATGATGAGATTGTGGTGGATAGAGATGGAATCCCTCACTTCACGGGACAGAAGCCCGAGCTCATGAAGGAGTACCGGAGAAGGGTTCTCTTCGCTTACAACACCTTAGAAGGCAGCGGAGATGATGAAGCGAAGGAAGCCCGCAGCCTCAAGAAGAAGAAGGCCCGGTTCGCTAAGCGGCTGATCGACTCCTTGCACGGCGAAGCTTGGAAGGCCTGCCAGGAGCTTCTATCCGACCCCAGCAAGCTGAGAGCAGAGGACGGCTACAAGAGTGTCTTCGCGGCCCTCCAGTCTATCGAGAAGGTCGGCGTGATCAAGAAGACGGAGGCTTTCGATTCCTTCTTCGACCGCTGCTACAGGCGAAGGGGGCAGTCGATGGACAGCTTCCTGCGGATGCGCCGGGAGTCCTGGTCAGACCTCGTGGACTTAGCCGACGGCGTGACCATGTCTGAGGATTTGCTAGCCTACTTCTTGTTGCGAAACGCAGGGCTGTCCCGAGAGGACCGCCGCCAGATCCTTCTTTCCAACCAAAGCGACTACTCCCTAGCAGGCATCGAGAAGTCGCTGCGCATCTCATACTTTGATGCCCACGAGAAGGAGAAGATTCACGGCGGGCCCGGCGGGACTGGCAAGAAGGGCGGCAAAGGATATGGTCGCGGCTATGGAGGCAAGCGAGGAGCTTACGCACACGCCGCCCACGAGGAGGACGAGGACCACGATGAGGACGAGCCGGCCGACGAGGACGAGACGGATGAGTACTATGCCCTGGCCGCGGACGCCGACGATGAGGAGGCGCCGGATGAGAACGAGGAGGTCTCGGATGCGGGTGCCTCCGGCGACGAAGCCATTTACACGGCGTACGCCTCGTACCAGGAGAGCCGTCGGAAGTTAAGGGATCTACAGAAGAGCCGGGGCTTTCTTCGCCCCAAGGAGCCCGGCCAATCCGGAGACGAGCGCCGAGCCCAGATCAACAAGGAGAAGCAGAGAACTCGCTGTGCTGTTTGCAACAGGCTGGGCCACTGGGCCGGGGACCCGGCATGTCCGAAGAAAGGAGCTCATGGAGGTCCCGGCCGTTTTCCTTCAGGACGTGGCCGAGGCAGCAAAGGCGGACGGGGCCGTGGCGCTAAGGGCGGAAAGGCCTTTGTCGTGAGCGAGACGCCTCTCTTCTTCAGCCTGGGCGACGACGGCCAGGAGGAGCAGTTCTGCAACATGGTGCGGCCCTCCGGTGGGGACAGCGACGGCGACATGCAGCAGGACAGCGGCAGGACTTACCTCGACGAGCGACGGAAGCAGGGCTATGCCGCCGAAGCCAGTGACTGGGAGTATGTGCCGCCGCCTTTCCCGAGAGGAGCCGATGTCTTAGGAGCCCCAGTTGCGAGCCCGGCTCCTGACGAGGACACCGTCCAGATGGTGATCAGCGTGAGCAAGAAGGACATCGAGGAGATCACCGTGACAAGCTTCCGTGATGCCCGGCCCCAGAACCTCGAGAACTTACGTTTGCGAGAGCTGCAGAGTGACTGCGACCGCTGGGGCATCGCCGTTTCAGGGAGCAAGGCCGAGGTCATCGAACGACTTCAGGCTTTCTATAAGGGCGACTATGTGAAGAAGAAGGGCTCCGCGCACAAGTTTGTGCGCCTCAAGGAGATGGCGCACACCGCGCCACCAACATCATCGACTACTACCACGCGGCTCTCAAGGACGAGCCCGGAGGACACCACGGTAGCGGCCAAGCCCCCACGTGGAGCCAAAGCCAAAGGAGCTGCACGAGACGGCCACGACCCAGGAGACAGCCGTATATTTCGAAGTTACGCGGAGATGCCGGAGGAGACGATTGACCCGCGCACGGGCCTTCAGATTCCGCCTGGGATGGCTGTGGGCCAAGTGGTCGACGAGATTGTTTGTGCAGTTTGCAAGTGCAGCATGGTTTTGCGCAGGCGTCGGGATGGCACTGCGTTCTTCTTTGGTTGCAGCAACTATGCCGCTGCAAAGTCTTGCAAGTTTGCATACAATATGGACGAAGGACTTCGTGTCATGGAGGAGGCCCGACGTGGCCGAGCCTCGGAGGCCCCTCGGCCTTAGGGAGGCAGCAAGACTGAAGGCAGTGAGGTTTTCACCCGCCATCCTCGACGACTTTGCCGGGGCTAAGATGGTGGAGGCACGCCAAACGAATTCAGGGAACTTCCGCTGTGAATTTGCCGAGTCGCTTTCGAATTCAAATTTTGCCTTTGCTGGCGGTACCACTTTGGACCGCCCTGACCGCCAGAGCCGACGATCCAATGAGGTCGTGGATGAGTCCCTCGTGGCCCTGGTGGACACAGCCTGCACATCGTGCCTGCATTCACAGAGGTGGCGGCTGGCCTATAGCAAATCTCTACCTGATGGGGCAGCCTGTGTGCCCACGAATGCCGGCAAGGTCTTTCACTTTGCCAACGGCCAGTCCAGCGGCAGCCGCCTTGTGGTGTGGCGCGTGCCTGTGTGGATCGGAGGCATGGCTGGAGAAGTTCTTTCGGCAGAGATGGAGGAAGGCTCGACACCATTACTCCTCTCCATCCCGGCCATGCAAGCGCTTGACTTCGTGATTTACATGCGCCGGGAAATGATACAGGCCGGAGCCCTCGGAGTCCAATTCCCGATGGTGGTCACCAGCACGCGGCATCTGGCCGTGTACGTGTCCCAGGTCAGTGGAGCCGAAGCTGAGCCCATTGAGGGCATGAGGCAGGAGTTTGCCGAGGATCCTGCCCTGGCCGAAGACCTCATCATCTACTACACCGAGGAGGCACAGTACCCGCTGCTCAGCCTGGCCTACTTCGCCGAGCTCGAGAATGGCACGCCAACAGAGCCGCCGCCCGACCGCGGACAGCCCGACTTAAAACCACGCGGTGTTCGAACTGGAGACAAGGTGGGGCTGCTAACGGAAAGGCGGGCGGCGGAGCTCAGCAAGGCGGCCCGACGACAACGACAACAGGACCGCCGCACCTGGGTTGCACTTCGCCGGGACTACCAGACCGCCGAGCAGTGGAGCACCGACGGGTTTCGGAACACGGTGGTCTACGAGCCCTTCGGCCAGGACTCAGGAGTCACCCGGGTCGGGGCGGAGCAGTTCGGATGGACGAATTCGCGTCCCTTGGCCCAACTCGACGGCCACGACCTGGCCACAGAAGTCGGAAAGGATGCCGCAGAAGCGGTTTTGGAGCAGCATCGGCCCTATCTCCTGTTCATCTCCTTGGACTGGCGGCTTCCAGCACAGAGCGGCCCAGCAGCGAAGCGTTTGTTGTCTAGAGCAGTACAACTTTGCGTGCACCAGGCCCACGCTGAACGCTACTACCTGCTTGGCCTCCCCAGCTGGCTCTGCCGGCCAGCGTGGCTGAAAATCTTTCGAAGGCTGCCTGGGAACCACGCTGAAGGAGATCAGTGTTGCTTCGGGAAATGTGACCCGACAACGGCCCGAACACAGAGGAAACGCAGCCGATGGTTTAGCAACTCCGGCCCTCTACTGAATGAGGTTTGCCGTCAATGCTGTTGTGCGCCCGGCCAACACACAACCTCATCGACTACCACCATAGCAGGCCCCGACAACCTTCCTTTGGCACTTTGCCAGGCCGTTTGCGAGGGCATCCTGAAGACCATGTATCAGGACTATGCCGAGGCGATGGCCTATCACGAGGGTAGCCCTTTGGAGCAGCACGCCTTTCCCGCCGAGGGCGAGGATATGGAGGTGGATTCGGGCGATGAGGATATGGAAGAACCCTGGGAAGATGAATGGCGCCTAGAAGATGATGGGCGCCTAGTGCGCGTGCATCGCGTTCTGCGCCGGAAGCTTTTTGTGCCTTTGTCCTCGACGGCGCCCCCTTGCGACTTTGGGTTGATTTTGGGGCGACGGAGAACGAGAATGCTACTACAAGATGGCACAAGACGAGAGCACGAAGATGATTGGCACCAGGCTTCGTGGCACCACAGGCGCATAGACATGGACTTTCTTTGGACCGGGGAGACGGAGTTCCTTTTGGCACAGCCGGGTGCCGCAGCGCAAGAGACACCACCTTCACAACAAGCGCAGGAATCACGAGACGACAGGGTCCCTTTAGATTTAGATAGATCAGCTGCACCGTACGACTCTGCCGTGTACGAAGAGGAAGCCGCAGACTACTCACCTTCGATGCCGGTTGGGTCGCCTTCTTCGGCTGGTCTGTTTGATGAATTGTTTCGCGACCTCCCTGAGCCAGGGGAAGCAGCACAAGAGCCACCACCTGAACCACAACAAGCACAGGAATCACGAGACGACAGGGTTTTTAGGCGGCGTCGCCAGAGGACCCGCCAGCTACAAAGAGGTTTCTGGATCGAGATCGAGAATGAGGACCTCAAGGCCTTGCTCGACCACACTCAGGATTACCTGCAGCAGAGTCCGGCGGCCACTTGGGTTAAGGTCAACCTCGACTCCGACCTAGGTGCAGCCTGGAGGACCCAAGAAGCTGGTGAAGCAGATGTTTCGTTGATCCTGGCGTCGTCTCAGGCGAGGCGCCTCAAGAAGCCGCAGCCGCATGCTGGGCCACATGATGTTCCCCTACGGCGTTCCTACTTGCTTCTTGAAGATGGCACCTGTCTGAACACAGGCTGGGAGATGTGGTCGAATCTTTCCCCAGCAGCACAGGTGAGACCTTTGGTGGCACAGGGGAGAAGGCTATATGTGGCGCTTTTCGGCAAGCCACCTGGAGATGGAGGCAACGACCCAGACGAAGGACCCGGAGCCGGTGGCAGGGAAGCCGAACGCAAGCGACAGTGGGACAATCTTCCTCGAGAGTTGAAGCTCGCGATACAACGGGTGCACAACAACCTTGGGCATCCCGAACCGGCGGCTATGTTGCGATCACTTCGGGTGTCTCGGGCTTCTGAAGTGGCTTTGAAAGCTTGCCGACTCTTTCGCTGTGCAGAGTGTCTTCGGTTAAAGGCACCGAAGAAGCAACGACCTTCAAAACTTCCCCTCACCGATGAATTCAACGTGGCCATCGGCCTTGACGTGTTCCAGGAGAAGGACTCGCAGGGGGACCAGTGGAGTTTCTTGAACGTGCTGTGCCAGGGGACCACGTTTCAGGTAGTTGCCGTGCTCCCCGAGACACACGCCAACCCGACGGCGGCCGTGGTGTTAGAAACTTTTCTTACCCAATGGGTGAACTGGGCAGGATATCCGGAGCGTGGCGTCATGACCGATCGGGCCAAATATTTTTTGGCTGAGTTCGCGGAGGACATCGCCGACAGCGGGTGTTACCTGGACACAGCGGCCAAGGCTTCTCCTTGGCAGCTGGGACAGATCGAGCGCCACGGAGATATCTGGAAAAGCTCCTTTCGCAAACTAGTTTGGTCCCAGCAGGTGGCCGGGCGAGAGGAAGTTCAACTTGCAGCCGCTTCCACCACCCAGGCCAAGAACGACCTATCCCGCAAATCGGGATTTTCGCCAGGGCAGTGGGTCCTTGGGCGGTCCATTCGGCTCCCGGCCAGCTTGGCAGATGAAGGGGAGATCGCCAGAATCGGTGCACAGGCTATGGCCGAGACGCCGAACACCAAGTTCTACCGGAAGAGCCAGCTTCGTTTCGCAGCCCGGGAGGCCTTTGTGAAAGCATCGAACGACTCTAGTCTTCGGAGGGCCGAGCTTCGCAAAGTCCGGCCCAGCCGGGGCCCTTTCAATGTGGGCGACTACGTCTTCTACTACGACGCGGCCTCCAAAGAGCCCGGACCCAATTGCTGGCGAGGAGTTGGAAGAATCGTCGGCAAGGAAGGGACGCACACCCTTTGGATTTCACATCGGGGCATCCTGGTGGCAGCTAGCCCGGAGCAAATTGCGCACGCCAGCGAGGAGGAAGTCCAAAGCTGGATGGCCATCGGCAACGAAACCGAGCTCATGGATTTGATGCCCGCGGCCGGCGGCACCGGCTTCATCGACATTCGTCAAGGAGAGAAGCCACCGGTACCTGAGCAAGGACCGGAAGGAAGCGGGACCGATGCTCCAGCAGAACCACCTGCACTACAACAACAACCCGCCGAGAGCGGAGAGTGGAGTTCGGGATCCCTAGCTTCTTCAAGGGCCCGACAGGAGTCTGAGCGAGATGCTCAGAGACACCGGAGGTCCAGCGAGTTTTTCCGAGCCCAAGAACAACGCCGAAAGCAAGCACGCCTAGGTGCCGAACCAGAAGCCGGAGCTCAGCCACCTCACGCGCCTCACGTAGAGGCCTCGGAGATCCCTGTGGACCCGACAGGGACGGACGACCCGGACCTCGAGGAGCCACAACAGATGGACTTTGACCCCGAGCTCCACGACTACCACCAGGCGGTTCCCCGGAGGCAGCTGAGCCCTTTGGTTGAGGATGCAGAAGCCGAGGCCGCCGAACGAGAAGCCAAACGACTAAGGACTCAGGAACCGGAGGGCAGCGCCAACTATGTGGCCGAGACTTGTTGTGCCTACCTTGCGTACGAGTCCCAGGCCTACCTGACGCACAAGGCCCGGGAGGCCTATCGTAGGCATGAAGGTGCCTATTCGGCGCATGGTGTGTCCGAGTCCGAGTTCCTCTTTGGTTTTCGCCGAAACGACTTCGAGCACAAGTACCAGGCTATGGCAGCAAGCAGCCAGGCCGAAGGCACAGTGAAAAAAAAGGGGCGAAGGGAGCTGAAGTTGAATGAGCTCAGCCCCGAGAAGCAGAGACTCTTCACTGGGCCCGAAGGCTCGGACAACAAAGAATGGACAGCCTGGAGGGCCAAGGAGGCCGTGGACATCCTGAGCCCCGCCGAGAGCGCATGCATCAGGCGCGACAAGGCGGACCTTATCGTGCCAACAAGGTGGGTGCGGACGAACAAGACCGACGGCCTTGAGGGCAAAGAGTTCCAAGCAAAATCCAGATTGGTCGTCCAGGGCTTCAAGGACAAGAGCCTCGGATATTACCGCCGAGACGCTCCCACTGCAAGCGCGACGGCTGAGAGCATTTGCTTGGCTGTGTGTGCTTTCTTAGGCTTCACGCTGCTCGCCAAGGACGTGAAGAACGCCTACTTCAGTGGAAAGAGCGTGGACCGAGAGATTTACCTCGAGCCTCCAAGAGGGGGCCTTCCTGGCCTCAAGCCGGGGCAGCTTTTGCGGGCGAGGAAAGCCATTTATGGTTTTGCCGAAGCTGCCCGCATGTTTTGGTTGGCCCTGAAGGAATATCTAGAGTCAGACGGCTGGGTGGAAAGCCGTTTGGAGCCAGCCCTGTTTTACTTGCGTCACCAGACCGAGCTCGTGGGCATCTTGGTGACCCACGTTGACGACATAGAGGGTGGCGTCAAAGACGGCTGGTTGGATAAGGCCTTCAAGAAGTCCTCTGCAGCCCTGGAGTTTGCCACGAACCACTTCCGGGACTTTATCTTCAGGGGAAGAGAGGTTAAGCAAAGCCCTCAGCACCATATCGACGTGAGCATGCGCAACTACGCTTTGAGTATGAAGACGGTGTCCATTGGACAAGAGAGACGCCGACAGCTCACGGACAACCTCACACCTGAGGAGCTGGAGACCTTCCAGAGTGTTTCGGGTGAGTTGGGCTGGATCACGCGGCAGTTGAGGTGCGATCTGGCCTATGAGAACGGGGTCATTCAGAGATGCAAAGGTGACCCCTGTGTCGCCGACTTGGTACGTTTGAAACAATACGTTGGCCAAGCAAGGCGTGGCGCCGACTTCCGGCAACGCTACTGGGCCGATGTGGACTTGCACAGGTGCGTGATAGTCCACCTGGCGGACAGCGGCCACGCCAACGGCACCCCCGACTACAACGAGGAGACCCGGTACAGAAGCGTGGGTGGTTACTTTATCCTGGCAGCGAACCCGGAGATCCTGGAGGGCAAGACCGTGCGGGCCAATATATTGGCCTACCACTCCTCGCAGACTAAACGAGTCTGCCGGAGCACGCTTGCAGCAGAAGCCAGCCACCTGGCCGAGGCCATTGAGGCTGGCGACTGGGCCATCGTCCTGCTGGAGGAGGCTTTGACTGGACAGGTTGATCTGAAAGGGTGGCCGAGCGTCATCGAAAAGCGGCCGAGGGTATATGTTACCGATGCCCGTTCAGTTTTCGACTACCTGGCCAAAGAATCGACGAGCACCAGCAGCGACAAGAGGATGGCGATTGAAGGCGCACTTTTACGTGAAACAGTGCGCAAATCCGGCGCACATGTGCGCTGGATCGACGGCCAACAGAACATAGCTGACGTGCTCACCAAGCACAACGCCGAGAAGGACACCTTGCGTGAGTTTCTTCGGACTGGTTTGACAACGCTGGTCCAGACCCGCGAGAACCAGAAGTTGAAGGAGCGGAAGCAAGCAGAACGGCAGCGGCGGAAGGTTGCAAAGGACAAGGACGGCGTGGCTCAGGCTTCTCAGCGGCAACAGCGACGACAGGAGGCTGCAGCTGACGCCGAGCTCCTGAATCGTGAATCCGGTCCTGAGGCTGACAATAAAGAAGGAGTGTGAGATTCTCCAGAGTGCACTCCAGCCTCAGCCCTTTCATGAAGCTTTCTCTGTGCCGGCCGAACAGCTGGCCCGAGAGCAGAGGTGCGCAGCACTTGCCCGCCACATGCATGTTCCGGTCTGCTTAAGGCACACGCAAGGACATTGCAGGCAGAAGTTTCACAGACACATACAGTTGCATTCTAGCGACCAAAAGAGTGAGCCCAGCGCTGCCAGTGCTTTCCGCACCATCTGCTGGGCTTTTGCAGCGCAGCATGGGCGAACATTACCGAGGTGAGATGCACGGCAAAGGATGGTCATGATGTCGTGCGACCGTCTCGCTTTTTTCCACGACAGTAACTGCTTAGACTTCCTGCACAGCCCCTGCTGGTGTAACAGATGGACACGCGGGATCACAAAGAATACGACAAAGTTATTCAGAGATTGCGGGAGCAAGCTGCTTAGACACGCTCTCAAGTTTGCAGGCAGCTTCTGGCTTGAAGTTTGTCGCACTTGGTTTTTCATCAGGTCCGCAGGATCGGATGTCTCCGAAGCTGCAAGCCCTGCCGTCATTCAGGCCTTCTGCATTCCGTTTCCCCACAGCTTTTTCCTTTCGTGGAGTCGGCAGGCGGCCGTGATCATGCAGCTGAAGAAGGCTGCAGAGGCCGAGCGACAGGCACCAGTGGCACCTGTTCTTTGAAACAGCATGGGACTCTGTCACTGTTTTACTTAGTAATGGAGGCTGAGGCGGCGGAGGCGGCCAAAGGTCAGCAGGACATAGATGCAGACGTGCAAGAGGCCGTTGGTGGGGCGTCGCCAGCTCATGCATCAAGCCTGGCAATTTATTGTGCGACAGGAGAGGGAGGAACGGGGCCAGGACGGGCAAGTCGAGGAGGCAAGTTTGGCCTGATGCATTGGACATGTGACGATGTCTGACCTGTATCGAAAGGACGGAGATGGCAAAGACACCACGATCTCTCCTGCTGTGTGCTTCTCGGGAGCTCTGAAGTGCCTCCAAGGTTTCTTTCGGATGCCGTGTCTCTTGTCAGGTGGATCCCACTTTCGTGTCGCTGAACGCTTCCATGCAAGATCTTGACGCGTTTGCGCAGGATTGCCTTTCCAGGCTGCGGTCTACAACTGTCATTGCATCTTGCGGTGCCTGTGCCAGGACGAGCGTCTCCTGATGCCAGACAAGACGGAGATCGACAACAGCAGCAGCTGGTGCTGGTGCTCTTGACGGAGCCCCAGACTACTGTCTCGGTGCAGAGTGAAACTGTTCGTTACGTTGGTGCAGCTAAGGTGGCAACTAGGCTCAAGAAGAGTCTGGTTTGTACCTTTCGATTGTTGAAATAGAATTGGGATCACACGAGCCCGTGCTGCAGAGCTGCTGAAGCGCTCGACTTCTCACAATGATGCCCAGTTGCAGAAGGCGACTGTGGCACAGACTCAAGCATGTGCCATGCTGTCTAGTGAAAGTTGCCAGTGCCTCGTTCCTCCAATGCAGGAAGCATCCCCTCCACCCGAGAAGACTGTTCGACGTTCTGCATAGCGATGCTGACATGTCATCATAGAGTCAGATGACCATCACTAGCATTACGGCCGATGGCAAGCATTCAGGTCAGAGGTGCCTGGCCCAGGCAATCAATGGGGATACTGTGCAGATTCCAACAAGATGAGCTACTGCTTTGCATATGTGGGACCCGACGGCTGCACCCTCAATTGAGCAACAACCAGTCCAGCACAGCTCACACGACCTCACCTGCTTGCATCTCCGGACGACGGTACTTTGCTGGCCATCCTGGCCAAAGCGATCCCGCCGAGTCTTACACTGGCCGAAGTTACCTGCACTGCCAGCGGCCGGACGCTCCCAACAACCCGCCGAAGAGGCGCTGACGCCGGACAACGAACCAACCCAGCCCGACGCGGAGGGGGATGATGCGGTCTTGGCGGCTGCCGCAAGGCGAGCGCGCGAAGCAACAGTTTCCCGAGGCGCCGGGCGTGGCCGCCGAGGACGTGGACGAGGACGCAGAGCCAATCCACCCGCACCCAACCCTGACCCCCCACCGCCCGACACGCAGCCGCCTGCCACCCAACGCGGACTAGCCACCGCATCTGCTGAAGCCGGCATGCGACAGGGCCTCGCCTCACTAGACGCAGTAAACCTCCAGGCCACCTGCCGTCACGCTGCAGTCCGCTCCCGCGCGCATCCGCGGGGCGTTGCGCACCGCCTTTTGCACCGGGCTCCGGCTCGTGGTCCACCCGGTTGCCCCTGAGGACGCGAAACGCGGTTGGAAGCTTTGTTTTGCCTCGCCCCCCACATGTTTCTGTTCCGATCGCCCGGTGAGTCGCGCATCCCATCAGCTGAACTTGAGCGGCGGTGCGCGTTGTTCCGTGCTGGACACTGGTCGGACCTGTTGCGCCAGTCCACCTCCGCGGCGGCAGCTTCGCCAGGCCGGCGCCGAGCGGGCGCGCCGTGCCGCTGTCCGCTGCATGCAGGGCACGCCCTCACCGCCCAGCCCTTAGCTGACGGGTCGAGCGACACGCTTGCAGAGCTCCGTGACCCAGCACGGCGCCCCCCCGCTCCGTACGCTCCTCTGCCCGAACCTGTGCTTCGGCACGCCCCCGCTGAGGCCTGCTCGCTCCTGCCGGCATTCCTCCACTGCTTGCGCAGCGCCCGCCGCGGCTCCGCACCCGGGCCATCGGGCGCCACCAAAAAAGCACATCCGCATCCTGCTTGATGATGACGAGGATGTGGCGCCGCCGTGCGGCTGGCCAAAGCTGATGGGCCCCCCCGATGTGCTTGAAGGAATCCGGGTCGGACGCCTCGTCGCCCTTCCAACGGCCGTGTGCGGGCGCTCGTGATCGGCGACGTCCTGCATCGGCTTGTTGGCCGCGTGCGGGCCCCACACCTGCAACAGGCATGCATGCCGCACCAGTTCGGGCTCAGTACCCGTGCAGGGACGGAGGCTGTGAGCCGGCTTCTCCGTGCCGCTGCTGAAGCGTGCCCTCGAGCGACCGTGCTGTCGGTTGACGCGGTCGGCGCTTTCGAGCACGTCTCCCGAGGTGCCAGATGGGTGCGCTACACGCAAAGCCGCAAGGCCTTAGCTTCAGCCCCTCCTCCCTTTGGCGCCAGTTTTATGCTGCGCCCATACATGCACCTGGTACGATGAGGCCGACCGCGCACACATCATCCGTCAGGGCGAAGGCGGCGAACAGGGCGATCCGCTGATGCCCGCTGGCGCAAGCCCTTTGCGACCTCCAAAGCCAGCTCCGGCATGGCGAGGCTGTGCGCCTTCCTCGACGATACGTACATCGTCGCTGCGCCTGAGCGCGTGCGCACGCTCTACGATGCTCTCGCGTCCGCGTTGTGGGACCGGGCACGAATCCGTCTGCACCAAGGCAAGACACGAATCCGGAACGCCGCTGGCCATGAGCCCCCCCAACATCGCTGACCTCGGCGAAGGCGTCTGGGTCGGCGACTGGACTCCCCCACCAGATTCGCAAGGCCTACAGCGTTCGCCTTTAATTCCTTTGGGACATGATGCGTTCATCGCGCGCCAGCTCCGGCGTAAGCGCGACGACCAGGACCGGCTCCTGGCGCGAGCAACCCCGCCGTCGACGACCTCCAGGCAGCGTGGCTCCTGCTGCGCTTCTGCGCCGCCCCGCACGCCAACTACCTTTTGCATCCTTTTGCAAATCCTTCCCCCTCACCTCACGGCCGACTTCGCAGCGGAGCATGATGCAGCAGCGCCCGGTGCATTGCCACCCTTTTGGAGCAAGGCGACACCCCCCCTGCCCCCCACCAGCTTCAGCACAGCTCAGCTGGCGCAGCGCTTCGGGGGGCTCGGCCTCCGCTCCGCGCCGCTCGTCTCCGCGCCGCCCTGCAAAGCGACGGAGCCCTGCCTTCGACGGCCGCGGTTACCCGTGCCCCATCTGTGTGACATCGGTTTGGAGGGCGCCTGTTTGGGCTGCCACCGCGCCCCCTGACCCAGACCATGTCGACGACCTGTGGCCGGTCGAGCAAGGGCTGGCAGCGTTCGGCTGCCCGTGTCCGTGATAAGTGCGCGTACGAGACGCATCTTGCAGAGCTATAAACCCCGCGTCTCGAGCGCTGCTGCTGTCGCAGGCTGGGCCCTTCGCTTCCCGCGCACTAAACCTCACGCCCATGCGCGATGACATCGCCATCCCCAGTGCAGTTCCGCGTCCTCTTGCCACGGCGCCTGCGCTTGCCCCTCCCGCTCGCATCGCGCAGGTGCAGCTGCCACGGAGCGCTGGACCCCTCGGCGACCACCGCGCGGCCTGTGCCACCTCCGGCGTCCTCACCACACGCGCGCTGCCCCTTGAGCATGCCGGCGCACGGCTGCCACGAAGCTGGCGCCAGGGTCGCACATGAACCTCGGCGTTCCTGTATAGCTCATCGTCGCAAACGGCCTGCCCCTTTGGCACGGCTCCCAGATTGCGCTAGACGCCACCATCGTCACCCCGCTGACGACGCGGCGAAACCCACCCACGCGCCGACGTCCAGCCAGGCTGCGCGTCGCCGCCGCGGCGCAGCGCAAGCGGTGAACTTGGCCGCGCCCGTCGCTGTCGATTAGTCGTGGTCGGCATCGAGACCGGCGGCAGCTTCGGCACCAAAGCCTCGCCCGCCATCGCGCGGCCTCCGTTCCGGCCCACCTGCGGCCGGCCGCCATCACGTCCTGGGTCGCCCGCTGGTCCGGACTGCTCGCCTTTGCGGCCCAGCGCGCCTACGCCGCCACACTCCTCGAGCTGCTCCCTGCAGCCGAGATGGGCGAAGGACCCATGCCCGACTTGCATGAAGTCCTCGCCGATGCGCGCTGGGACTGATGCAGGCTGTGCCCCTACAAGTACTGCCGCTGGTCCCCTTGGACCGCGCATGACCGCGCCGACCCTCCCTGTTGTAGGCTGCCTAGCATACCAGCAGGCCGACGACTGACTCCTCACTGCAGGCGCAGAAAGGCGTTGACAAAGCAAAAAAGGCGTCCATCACCGCACAGCAATCAGCAGCTTTCGGAGCGCTACAATGATGCCACCCGCAGCATCGGTGTCATGCCGACACATGCATTCCCAGCCTCCCCCAGTCGCACCCCGCAGAACTCGATGCGCTGGGAGGTCACCGTGCCGCGTGCGGTACAGTACGTCTGGGGCCCTCGCTATGCGCGCCATCCGTGTTGAGCGCATTCTTTCGAGAGTCCCGCGAAGCTGCACAGGGACCCCGCGTTTTGAGAATTCAACTCGCGAAATGCACACAAGGCTACTTCGGGTTAGTTGTGGTGCAACGCCGCTTGTGTGTTTGTTCCCACACCTTTTGCTTCAATCCACGACGCGGTCCCAGTGCTGGAGGCCCAAGCCAGGGTGACACCCTCCTGCATGAAGGCGACGTCCAACACTGGAGCACGGGGATGCAAGCTGAAGGGGCCCGTGTGGTGGGGACCACTCAACGCCGAGGACAACCAATCGGCATCGATTGCTTTGCGCGAGTTCGGGATAAGTCTGTGCCTTGGCAGGTTCGGCGACACTTACAGCTGCACCGGCAGGGTGCAACATTAACGTTGAGGTCGCGGACCAGGACACGTGTGGCAACTGTCGCCCCGGCCTCCCTGCAAACATGCGCCGCAGCTGGCTCGAGGGGCCCGCCATGCGAGCGCAATACGCCGGAGCGCGGGCAAGCTCCAAGGCAGTGGCCTCTGGCTGCAGCGAGCGGGAGGGGCAGGCACAGAAGGGCTCGGAACAAAGGCAACTGCAAGGTGAGCTCGGGTGAAGTTGGCCGTGCAGTGAAGACGCGGGCAGCATAGGGTCCCGCAGGTGACTCACGCAGGGCAGTTGAGGGCGAATCCAGCTCACGAAGCAAAGCCCTGTGGCAGAAGCTGTCAACAGGCTGCGAAACAGTACGCTGCCAGCCGCAGTAGCTGGACGGTACGGAAGGAGCGATCGAACCCGGCAGGAGAGGAAGACATTTCCCTCAAAACACGACGGGCGTGGCAACGGAGTGCCGCGTGCGAGATGCTTTTCGCTGACTCTGATAACTCTTTGATACCACATCCCGAGCGCTGCTGCTGTCCCAGAGTGGCGAAGGCGCAAATTGTGCACTCACCGCATTGCCCACCGGACCGGACTTCGTCGTGCCCAGCGAGGCGAAGACTTCAGCCGAGAGACAACAAGCAAAGCAAGAACTAACACTTTGTTCGCTCTCGGACAGCACGACGCCCTTTGCCAAGCCGCCGCAGCACTGCACCCCGACGATGCGCTTATGGCCTTTCTCGACGACCTCTATGTCGTCACAGTTCCCGAAAGAGCCCGCGCAGCCTTAGACAGCACGACGGGAGCCGTTGCCACCCACTGCGGCATCGCGTCTAACCTCGGCAAAACACGAGTCTACGCGGCAGCCGAAAGGCCCCCTCCCCCGGGCATTTTTTTGTTTTTGGCATTTCAAAGCTGGGCGAAGCAGTCTGGCGCGGAACCAGACGCCCCCGCCTCCTGCTTGAATGCAGCTGCGGATGCGCGCGCTCTCCTCCTCGACGAGGGCTGGGCAACTTGCCCCGAATGGCCAGACCTGCTCGCGGGCGCTCGACCGCCGCAAGCAAAAGAAGCAGCTCTCCGCGACTGGCCGCACGGCTGGCAATTCCATGCGTCGCGAACTCGCACCTTACATTTCCGCGAACGCGTGTTGTTGCCAACCCTGCCGCCTAGTGCGCGGGCCCTGCTCCGGCGCTCTTACCGCGCCCCGCCAGCGTTGCGCAGCGCAGCGCGAACGGCCTGGACGCGGCGGTGGTGGTCCCAACTGTCAGCGGCGGTGCAGCAGGCCGTGGCCAGCACTGCTTTGGGACAGGCGAGGCCTGCCCCCTTGCAGCCACGCCAGCCGGACGGCCCAGACTTGGACCGCGTCCTGACCTGGCGGAGCCGGCGGGATGCAGTCGCTTGCCGCCCCGCTGAAGGGCAGTAGACCTCTACGGTAGAGGTAGAAGCGGCCGGTAGATCGTTGTGAGGTGGTCGCGGCTTGAGACCGCTTCAGCGGAGAGGAAAAGTCCGCGCAAAAAAAAGAGGAGTCGTTGTCCTGGGCACTCCCATCGGACACCCAGACTTCGTGCGCCAGTGGGCGGAGGAGCGCATGTCGGAGGAGCGCCGGCTCCTGCAGCATTTGCCCTTGCTCTTCTCTCCATGTGCGCGGCCCCTCGGGCGAATCATGCGCTCCGCACGCTGCCCCCCTCCGCGTCGGGAGGGTGCGCTCAAGCACATGATGCAGCCATCTGGGAGACTCTGCAGGCCTGCATGGGGGGCCCCGACGGAGCCGGCCACCACCTTGCCACCTGCCGCGATGCAAATCGCGCTGTGCCGGCAGCCCCTGCCATTGCACGGAGCCACGTGCGGACCGAACGCCGGGTGCGGCCGCAATAGTCAATAGTCGACAGCGTCGGCGACCACGAGCTTGGTTGCCCTCGCACCGGCTTCTCGGCCAGGCGGGCTAAGCTGGTGGAACGGGCGTGGGTCCGCGTCGCAAGAGAGGCGATGGGGGCAGAAGGCTAGATCGTTCCGCACGGAGCTCGAGAAAGGCGGGCCGCAAAAGCTCGTCGTCCTCGGCTCGGAGGTGGGCGGCCGCTGGAACGAGCAGGCGCGCCGCTTTGTCCAAGACTTGGTCAGGCTGAGAGGCTATCGGGCTCCTCCTGCCCTCCGTGCAGCCGCTTCTAGCGCGTGGGCGAGGCGTTGGTGGAGCATGCTGTCCGTGGCTGTGCAACAAGCCGTCGCAAGCACTTCGTTAGGCGACCCGTGGATGCATCCATTGCAGTCCGAAACCCACGAAGGGCCGCCTCTGGACGCCTTGTTCCACCTCGAAGCCCCCACCGGACAGAGGCGGCTGCGGCTGCGACCCACAGCCTCAGTAGCCGTGTAGTAGTCAGTCCAGGTAGCACGGACAGCTGCGACCGCGGCTCGCACTCAGGCAGTCCGAAAAGTCCGTTTAACAAAAAAAACATCAAGCAAACACTCGAAAATCAACTCACTCATGTACAAGGGTCCTGAATGTCGGGCCAAGTTGGCCGAAATCCCGCCATTTTGGCTCTAGTTCGGCAGTACTGACTTCAGAGCACGGAGCTGGGAAATGTCCTTATAATGTTGTCGCTGTCATGTCGCATTCCTTTGTTCAATTTTGTTCGTCACATTCAATGGCAGCATGTTTTGAGGATTGTGTGCCCCGTCGGCGGACATCATCACGCTCTTGATCTTCTGGAACACGATCTGATGCTTTCGGTTCAACAGTACTTATCCTGAACTCGCGCAAGGCAATCGGTGCCGATTGGTTGTCCTCGGCATTGAGGTTGGGGGGCGGTGGTCCCCAAGGGCCGTTGAGTTCGTCCGACTGCTGGCTCGAAGCCGAGCTCGCGCTGCCCCCGTCGCCACACGGGCAGCGACCGCATCTGCGTGCGCTTGACGCAATTGGAGCTTGGGGAGCCCGTTGGCGTTTCTCGTTCGGCATTGGCCCCGAGAAGACAGCTGTTCTTGCTGTAAGCTGTAGGTCTTGCGCATTTCGGTTCACTCTACAGGGCTCCGTTGTGCCAGTAGTTTCTGAGTATCGTTACTTGGATGTCGTTCTTCAAGCATCCAAGAAATGGTCTAAGCAGACCGACAGGCTGCTTCGCAAGAGCACCCGCATATTCTACCAATGTGTGGCTTGGGCAGAAGGCCGCCAAGCTTCCGCCGAAGCTTGTTCCATTCCTATGTGCTGCCTTCGTTGACGCATGGTGCAGCTTTCCTGGATGATGTGTCTGTGCGGCGCTTGGATAAGCATGTGCGCCAGTTGGGGCGTCGCTTTGTCATGCCGCGGACGCCTGGACCAGCTCGGCGACCACCGCTCGGCCTGTGCCACGTCCGGCTTCCTTGCCTCCCGAGCTCTTCCGCTGGAGCATGCGGTTGCCCGCGTCTGCCGCGAGGCTGGAGCGCAAGTAGCGCGGAACGTTCGGGTTGCTGACATGAACATCGACGTGCCTGTCAGCGATGCACGGCGCATTGAGGTAGTCGCCAATGGCTTACCAATCTGGCACGGAGCCCAGCTCGCGATCGATGCCACGATCGTCAGCCCGGTCACCCGAATCGGCTCTGCACGGCCTGGCGCGGACACCCGCCCCGCAGCCGCCGTGCAGGAGGCGGCCAGACGCAAACGGCGCCAAACGCACCCCGAGCTTCAGGGCGCCAGACGTGCGCGGCTCGTAGTCGTCGGGATCGAGGTTGGGGGCGTTTCAGCACCGAAGCAGCCTCCTTCCTGCGCCTCTTGGCACAGCACCGTGCCGCCGGCGTCGCAGCACCGCGACGCGCGGCTGCGCGAGCTGGCTGGGTGCAAAGGTAGGTGGTCCGGAATGCTCGCTGTTGCAGCGATGCGTGCTTACGCCGCCTCCCTGCTTGAGCTTCCGCCCGCCGCCGAGGCATGTGTCGCGGGTGAGGCGCCAGAACTGCACGAAGTCCTTGCGGCCGTGCGGGGCAGCCTCCCGCCGGCAACCAGCCGCTTGCCGGCGCCCGCTTTGCACGCCGCTTGAAACGCTGCCACGGACTCTGTTGAACTCGTTGCCGCTGTCGGAAAAAGGCGCGAAAAAAATTTGGCCATCACGCTCGCCAGGCCCAGCCGTTCTAGGTGAACTTGGCTGGGACCCGTTCGCAGTGCAAGTCCTCCGTGTGCAAGCAAGTTTATTTGGACGCCTTTGCTCGGCCACCCCCGGTGGTGTGCACCGTGGTCTTGCTGCACGTGTTTTTCGTTATGCTGTTGGCATTCAGAGCTCCCTTGCAGCTCGAATTTCTTTTGCTTGGAGGTCTGCAGGTGTGACGTTGCCTGCTGAGTTCAGTTTAGGCCCGGGTAGTGACGTGCCCATTTTGCAGCGCTGGCGACACCGTTGTGTGCGCCCAGCTCTTGATGGAGGTGGCTTGCGCTTGCGCCGGGCTGAGGCACCGCAAGTTGCTTCGCTCGCCACTTTCCTTCAATGTCATCCGAACTTGGATCATCTCGCCTGCCATCCTCGGTAGTGCGGGAATGGACATTAGCTAGGTGTGGTCACCATCCCTTCTTGGATGGTCGTGTTGCCCGCCATCGCAACTTGGATCACCCATGCCTCTGTGGGTCTGCCGTTTGGAGCCTCATCCATGCTCTTCGTACATGCCCTCTGTTTCTGCACCTGAGGCGCACATGGTTACAACGCTTGCAGTCTCGTCACTACGACGTGGATTTGCTGTCTCATGACAGTCTCTTGCGGATCATCTTTGCACCGCGTGAGATGGGCAATACGCGTTGCATGCTCATGTGATTTTTTTTTCTCGCACACCTTTTTGCAACTGCGAGTGAAAAGGGGGTCCAGGTCCCTGTGCCATCTGGAGATTACGGCGGCGGGACGCCTACGCACGGGCAGGCAGGCGGCTGGGCGCAGGAGCCTCCTGCCAGCGAGCGTCGGCTAGGAGCTCGTGCAGAGCTGGTGGCGGGCCAGCAG